>JAODLL010000380.1:0-14072 GCA_026546735.1 Forbesichthys agassizii | reverse complement strand
TATATATACACACACATACATACATACATACATACATACATACATACACATATATATATACACATACATACATACATACACATATATATATACACACATATATATATTTCTTTCAAAATCTTTCTGTGCAATAGATGTTGAAGGCTATTATGATTAGGACTGATTAACTTACTATGTCTCCACGTATGTCTCTGTTTTTATGCTTTCATAATTTTTCGCTGTGCCTTTGACGCTAAAGAATTTTTCAGTATCTTTTTTAGGTGTTTGTGTAAAACATTACGTAGTTGCAGTTGAGACTGGAGCAGTGAGATAAACAGACCGCTGTAGAAGCGAACACAGCAAACTGTCACAAGTCACGGTGAAATTAAACTGAAGCTTGCGAGATCAGGATGGTCTCGCCAGGCTATGATAGAGCAGGAATTAGGTCACATGTAGATTAATCTAGGCTTATTGTTTATAGCGGCAATACTTACAACGTCCTCATTTCGGATTTAACCCTGTAGGCTACAACTACAATTAGAGTCACTATGAAAGTGTGCTATGCTAACATAAGATAACGTATTTCTGCTTCGGAGAATGTAGTTTATACACAGCATAGACACCAGCAGGGTAGGGGGGCGTTTAAGAAACCTGAGGGAGGCACAGTTCAATAATGCTTACATTAGGCTGTAGGTTAAAGCAGAACTCCTAAAACACGTTTGTAAAGAGTCAGTCAAGTCATTTTTTTTTCTAGGCAACATCAAATTGAATTTATGAAAATTAATATTATTACAGAGCAAAGTACCGAAAAAGTACAGTTTAGGTACCGGCACCGAATTTTACCCAACCCTACTCAATAGTCACATTTGAATTAGCTTCACTTTGATAATTGATGTTTGCTCATATCATTTGGCTCTGAAGTGTGTTCACCATGTTGGTATCTGTCATGTAAAGAATGATATAATGACAACCAACATCTTGCGTTGATCGTGATTGACCCCCCTAGAAAACATCAATTATATGAATAGCCATATTATTATAATATTAGTTCATAACTTAGTTATTATCAAGACAAGATCGGGACTGGCTATCTTGTTACAACACCGCATACAGAAATAAATTGTTTATCCTTGTACCTATGGTTACTGATAGGTCTAGCTCATATGATAGTATGACATTTCACATAAAAAGTTATCAGAATACAGAGTTAGCAGACAACAATCCCATTTTCAAGTGAAGGTTCAGAATCATTGAAATGAGCACTCCAAATCAAACTTCAAATTTGCTGCACTCCCACTGCTAGAGTAGTAATAGTAGCCTACTAAGCATGTTGCTGTTAGTTGGCGGGCAATGTAAAGTAAAATTGGAATTGGCATTGCAATTAACACTTACTATTTATGCTACTTATTTTTAACTCTGGTAGACCTCTATAGCAGCCTCTACTTGCATCCAAGATGTCAGCAGTCATACGTAAGGAGTAGTTGTTAAGGGAAGGAAATAAGCAAAACTCCTGTTCAAAATGAGATTGGTATATATTGATGACACAATCAATATGCGGACGTAAATTATGTCATCCTGTTCTGTTGATTTGGGGGGAAATATTGTAGATAGAAAACCATAAACAATTCACAAAACATTTTTTTTAACACTTTTTAGCAGTGTTTATTGTGTTACAATACAAAGCAAAATCCCCAAAATGTTGATTTTGACTGCAGGGGGGCATTAAATAAAGTTGCTTGAGATGGACCAATCAACATTTTGAATAGTTAGTTAAATGTGTTATTAGATTTTGTGTAAAAACAATTAAAACATGCAAATTGAACCCATTCGGCGGAATGGCCCAGGGACATTTTTGGGTTCTGGTGTCGCTGGACTTAATTGAATGCTTCTTACCTGACATGCATGTGCCAGGCTCATGCCCACTCGAAAGCGGGCAGACATGCCTGGTGGCAGATTTGAAGACAGCCCACTGCCTAGTGCTGGGTTGATGACTCGCACACATCTCACCACGGCCTGTACAATCAGCTCACTGGTGAACTGTCTGACACTTTGAATATCCTCGTTCACAACCCTGTGAACAGTAGTGATACTATTTCAACAACAATTGTCAATGTATTATCTATTTCTTAGCTTTCCAAGCACACCAAACCCATAAACTTGTGTGCAAAAATGTGTGCAAGAAAATTATTTCAGATGAAAAACTGATGTCACAATACTTACGTGCCGATCTGGCTGAGAGCGTGAATTAAAATTGTATCGACTTCATCCATCACTGGTACTTTTGCTACTGCTCTTTTGATTGACACCCTCCGTTTTAACTTTCAAAATAAAAAACTATCTGATAAGTGACCTTACTGTATGTTAATTGTCTTGCAATTATTTGGCAGGTTTTACCAGGTCTTACTACGGTGTTACATTCCATTAAACAGGCTAGCTACGGTACGGTACAAACAGGCTGTTAGCAAGCAGGGATGCAACGCCTCATTGTCCCAGAATATTCTCTTATTTTAAACGTATTCTCCACAAATAATCTTCAATCGTAGCCTACTGTATGCGTCTGGTTTAAACGGACGTTTGGATACTAGCGGATAGATTCGTAAAAATATTTGGACATTTCTGCATCTTGTTCAGTGCAGTAAATAGGAAATCATATGAGTGAAACACGATGCTTATGGGAGTCGGAGTTGCGCTATGAATAGCTGCAGTATAGGGAACTGTGTAATCTAAATTACCAAGAACTATCTTTCCCAGCATGCGTCAGGTGAGTCAGTCGCATGATCTGGATCGACCCTGCGAACAAGAGAGAATGTATTAACAGAGAGCTTCGAACGTATTCGATTTTTGGAAGAAGGGGGTTAATTTATGGAATCAGATTTGTGTCAAACTAATCAAGCAAAACTTTCAAACAAACTATTGGTCTTTTTCTTTTTAGAAAATGTGTATTTTTGTTTACAGTTCCTTTACTCTTTACATGGCAGAGGAAAGTTCCTCTGCTGGTTTCTCACTGACTTTTGCTCTCTGTAAGCTTTGCGTTTGGCTGCCTGACTTTTTGTTTGCAGTTCTGGCAGAAACATCTCATGTGGGCAGGCCTTTGCAGAAGCCTGATAATGACTCATTCATGTGAATCAGGTGTGTGGGAGCAGGTAGACATCTAAAACATGTAGGGCAGGGGTCCCTCAGGACTAGGGTTGGGAAACACTGGTTTAACCAACCAGCCTACTACTTACCAGTATACTAGTACCAATGTTGGGTGTAACGCAATAAAAAAAGTAACAACATAACAGTAATATATATTTTTTTGCTGTAAAGCAATAATATGACGCATTACAAATAAAATGTTGGTAATATTATACCCTACAATTTTGTGCGTTACAATTTATTTTAATCTGACATTAAATGGTGTTTATTTATAATATATAATAATAATTATAATTATGATTACTGCTGCAAGCAGCGTTGATAGGGGTCATGCAGACAGCACAGTCTGATTGGATGACCTTAGGAGGAGGAAGGAATAGAGTCCAAAGGTAAGGCGCAAGAGGTCAAAGATGTATTTTCCAGATAGACATGTTTTACATGATTGTCTTTGCAAGTGCATTAGGTGTTGAGGTCTGACAGGACATAAATCTAACATATTAGTCCTGCTCACCCTCTCTCCTTATAATATGAAAAATTGAGCCTATATGTATTAACTAGCCTAATGGAGAACCTGTGGAAACAAGGTAAAACACAGTGAAATTGATTAGAATAAAGATTTTGATGGCTATATCACAAATCTGTGAGAGCACTCTCTGCCGAGTCCAAAGACATGTCTAAGTGCTCTCTATGACAAATGGTTAGCGAGATACAGCCGTTTAAGCTCTGAACCAATCAGAAACAAGCATTGCTAAAAGTCCCAATCAACGACAGAGCACTCCTTACTTAAGTCCGAGTATGTGTCATACTACTCTGTATGACCAACAGATATAGCTTTTTAAGCTCTGGGCCAATCAGAAACTAGCATTGACAAAAATCACCAAACAACAATAGAGGACTTTCTACAGAGTCCAATGATGTGCCTAACTACTTCCTATGATCAACGGTAGGTGAGTTAAAGCTGTTTAAGCTCTCAGCCAATCAGAAATGAGCATGGCTGAAAGCATCATCCGGGGATACAGGACTTCCTACTGAGTCCAATGATGTGTCCAACTACACTTTGGCAGTAATGGTTGGTGAGTTATAGCCATTTAAGCTCTCGGCCAATCAGAAACGAGCATGGCTAAAAAGCATTAATCAGGGATAAAGGACTTCTTAGCAAGTCCAATGATGTGCCCAACTACTCTGTTGGAGTAATGGTTGGTGAGTTATGGCGTTTTAAGCTCTCTGGCAATCAGAGACAAACATAACTGAAAAGCACCAATAAGAGATAGTAGAATGTTAAGAGAATTCCATACCGGTGCCTATGATGTGTCTCACTACTCTCTAGGACCAACGTCTTATCAGCGTTGAACTACAAATGAATTATCCTAACTACTACAAGTACTCTGAAGTACTTTGTAGTACATTGTAGTACTCTGAAAGTACATTGAGTATTTAAATTGGTTTAAATTGGCTATATGAATAAAAGTCTATATGTGGTCACTTACATGTGATGAAGTGTTGAATGTAAATAAACAATAGAAAAATGCTGTATATGAAGTCTATATTCCACTTATGGCCTCTTGCTGCCCTCATGTGGTTGTTTGGTGTTACTACACCCAATTTCATTCAAAGTGGCAGATTTAGGATTTAGGAGACACATTTTAGGCTGTCCCAGTCGTATCGTTAGGACAGATTTGAATCAAGGAGGAATCAGGAGTCTAAAAATATATGAAATCTGATATTTACACAAATTGCATAGAATAAGACAGAAAAATAATATTTTTCATTAAATCCGTAATATAGGAAATTAAAATATTTGAGACATTTGACATTATGACAGCTTCATCACACGATAATAAAAGGGTTGCATCATTTGACACCAAGCTCATGGATATATGGCAGTTACTACAGTAGCTGTTGACATTTTAAAGCTGTAATGTTCAATTCCAGAATAATTTGACGTCACCGACAAAAAGTAGAGTAGGTGCTGTGCTTTGCGGTGGACTGACAAGTTTGGTGCCTGTTGCTGCGGTGCCGGGTGCATGGTGCCTTCTTTTTATGTAGCCTTCTGAAGCAATCTGGAGGGGAGAGAACGAGACTAAGTGGCGAGTTGGAGAATGCGTTCTCTACAGTTTGACTTGTATAGCGTCAGCGTAGTGCCCATGCTAACATTTTTGAGTGCTACAAAATAAAGCAGGGAGCCTAACAACATGGAAATCTCCGTCTATAATCAGCTATTCCAGAGGAGCAATAAGCTCTGGCCTAACAAGCAAACATTTTATTTTATTCGCTTCAAGGTCGATTTTTTAAAAACTTTCGCCTGGCGAGGGAATGGGTTTAACCAATCACAACAAACTATTGATGTCACTTGAAAATAGCAGAGCTGATTACATTCTGTTTACATTGCAATCAGCTGGTAAAGCTTTGATAAACACCCAAAAAACAGAATGTAAGACAACACATGGGAAACTATCTCTGCAAACATCAGCATATTAGCCTACAGTAAGTAAATATCTATTTGACAGTTGACATTTTTTTATAACAAGATTGCATTGGCTGGCATTGCTACAAACATGGATTGGCTTTATAATAAGTACGATCCATAGCATTTGAACTGCGTGAGTTTCATCCTGAAATACAGCCTGACGTTTCTACTACTTCTGGCCAAGACTACCGTAGTGGCATTCTTGTTTAACAGCGTCGCTGTGTAGGCTACAGTAACGTCAGCTATAGTTATGTTATGGGCTCGTCTGGGATAGCTGATTACAGACAGAGATTTTCACGTTGATACTAGCCTGCCTGCTTTATAATGTAGCTGGGCACTACACTAACCTGTATAGGCTACACAAAGTCAAAAACTGTATAGAGCACATTTTCTAACTCGTCACTGAGACTCGTTCTCTCCCCTCCGGATTAGTTCAACAGGCTGCATAAAAAGAAGGAACCATGAATCGGCACCACAGCAACAGGCACCAAAGCTGTCAGTCAATCAGTCCACCACAAAGCACTGCACCCACTCGTCTTGAACTTTTGTTGCCGACGTCAAATATTTCTGGAATTATGTCTGAACATTCAAAATAAAGCATTGCGTTTGATGTAAATGGTTTGACGCGATGTAGATACATAGATACATGTACATACTCTCTGGGTGTCTTGACGTCATTGTGTGATTTCACAAGCATATATAGGCATATCTCACAAACTGTCAGGCTTTTACAGGGATTGGGCCCAAACACAGATGTGCAATCAGCAGACGTTTATTTATATTAACAAAGAAAATCTCAAAGGTGAACACGGTTGAAAAACAAAAACTGTATACGGGTATATCATGGGATACGACTTCCACGCCAGATGTGAGTCGTGTCTTGGCCCGGACCACGCCGGCCTGGCACTGACTTCACAGGCGTCGTGTCCCTATTGTGCTCGCCTGCCCCTGAGCGAGAAGCAGAGGAGAGCGGACTCCTTTGCTGCTATCACCGAGGACGAGTGGAATGTAGAACATTTCTCTCTCGACGAAGCGCTAGACCTCCTCGACCCAGTGGAGAAACCAGGGTCGAATGGCTCTGCAGCCTCCATCCACAAGTCTCCCTGTGGGTCGCCAATCCCCCCCCCCCTCCCTCAGTTGGGGGAGCAGGAGATCGGCGAAGCAGTGGACAGGACCCGCCCAGAGGATTCTGGGGCGTCTGTCCCTGTTAACTACCTGCCATTGGTGGGGAGCTCCCGGAGATTATCTCGAGAGCTACAAGAATCTCGTGGTTCCAGTGGTTCAGGAGTTGGCTCCCTGGGACGAATTGTCAGGCGACATCCCTGCAGCACAACTGGCTAGACGAGACCCTGTCTGGCCTCGTTTTCCTGCTATCCTGCGGTACCAAAACAGTGCGGTGGCTGATCCAAGGGCCCTCCGGTCTCCTATCGCCACGTACGTGCCGATCACCAAGATCCAGGGTTTTACGGCCTGGGGGTTCCCATCTGTACCCCCATTGGAACCCAGCCTCTCTGCCTTTTTTGGCGTCAAACAGGCCGGTGTGGTGTCCGGTCGATGACCAACCCTACCAACCGCCAATGACTAGCTGTCTGCTCGTCTAGCTGACCGCGCTCACCAGTGCGCGTTTCAGGCGTCTGCGGCAACCAACAATGTTGCACTTTTGGCTTTTTCTCTAACTAAGCTGGCTTCAAATTCAGCCACCATGTCAGAGGGGGAGGCGTCAGAAGTAAGCAGACCTGCCAGCGCTGCCCTCACTCTGTGCGCCTCCATTGCCAGACAAGCCAGAATTACCGTTTGGCTGACACAGCTGCACAGGCACCTATGGCTACAACGCTCAACGGTTCCAAAGAGCTCCAGGAAGGATCTCGTGGAGGCCCCAATCACCTCGGATGGACTGTTTGGGCCTCTTTTTTGGTCTGTGGTGGACACAGCCAGAACAGTGTCCGAGGAGACGGAGTTGCTCCAGCGCCACACCGGCTGGACACAGCCTACCGCCCACCCTCAGCGTCCTTCGGGGCAATGCCATGGCTGGTCGGGCATGGCGAGCCATGACCAGAGGGAACAGCGCCGACGATGCCCCGCCGCAACCACCGCAGCAGCAGATCAGCCTCCTGCGCCTTCTCCACCGGTGCAACCGTTGGCTCGGGCAGGGCAGAGAAGAGCCGTCTGGACCAATCGGTCAGCAGGCCCCTGGCAAAACCCCCCCGCCAACCACCTCCAAAGAAGAGCTGGAGACAATGACTGGCGGGGGGGAGAGTGTGGGATATTGTGTCTGTAAGGAATTGTTTTGAAATAAAACACAAACATCTTACAGGTGAGAGCGCTATTCCTCTACAGCCGCAGCTGGTGCGTGGCTCTGCAGAGTCAGCCACACCTACCACACACACACTCCCCACACTGCGTGAGCCTGCATGCGATGCCTTCTCAGACGAGAGGCGGCATGGCTACACGGCGTTTAAGCACCTCATCTCTGACACGCAGTTAGAAACTGCCACTGCGTATTGCTCTACAGAGAATATGGGTAACATAAGAGCTTTTTCCGAGCCTCGTGTGGATGACGCACACACGCCTGACTCTTCCTCTACTCACCCACAGTGGTGTGAGAGTATGAACAAGTGTCAACGTCATGCGTGCGAGACTCCTAAACAGCGACGAATCGACACAGCGCTTAGTACGCCTCCTTCCCGGCGAAGACCGTTTAGTTCAGACTCATGGGTCTCCCTTGCGGCAGCCCTTTTGAATTGAGCCCCCCATGGGTCGCACTGGAGCAGGCTCCGAGTCGTGCAACGGCGGAGAGGGCTGTAGCTTGGTTGGCTGCCAAGACAGCGTCAACGCACCAAGCGCATGTACGCCCGCTCTCAGAGCACTACTCTGAGTGGCAGCGTATGTTTGATGGACAGGTTGATGAGCAGGCTGATCAGCAGAGGCTACACCCTGCAGTTTGCCTCCGCAGGTCACGTTGTGGTCCCCCTGGGTCTCCTCCACACGAAGAGGCTACAGCGATGGTTCATTCACCTGTGCATCGATCCCGTGCGGCAGAAGAGACGCATGATCACCGTCGTCCCTTTGGTAGGGTCCGATTTGGCCTACTGGAAAAATCCTCGCAGTGGTGCCTCTGGGCAGAGTTAGGTCACACGTATCGGTGTTCACAGACGCATCTCTCTCAGGGTGGGGAGGGCCGTCTCTATCGCAAGTGATAGGGGGACAGTGGCCAGAACAAATGTCTCTCCACATAAACGCGCTAGAGTTTCTCACGGTGTGGAAAGTGGTCCAGCATTTCGCCCCATTGTTACGGCATCAGCATGTGCTGATTCGAACGGACAACAAAGCGACAGCCGCTTACATCAATCGTCAGGGAGGTGTTCGATCAGCTCCTGAACATTGCCAGATGGCTGCTGCGCTGGGCACACACACACTTGCTCTCTATCAGAGCTGCGTATATTCCCGGCGTGTAGAACAGGGGAGTGGATATCATGTCGAGGGGGGCCCTCACCAGGGAGATTGGTGTCTTCACCCAGACCTGCACGCCCAAATATGGGACGGCAAAGCAGAAGTGGCTCTGTTTGCCTCCCGGGAGAATGCGCAATGCACGCTATGGTTCTCCCTGAGTGTGCGAGACAGTCCCCCGCTGGGTGTGGACACGTTTGCACATCGGTCATGGCCCAAAATGCTGTTGTACGCGTTTCCACCAGTTCACTTGATCCCTCGGTTCTTAGACCGAGTGAGAGAGGAACGACTGTCGGCGATCCTGATAGCCCCAGAGCGCACGGGCGCGTCATGGTTTTCGTGCCTGCAGCGGCTGCTGACAGGTCGACCATGAGTACTGCCGTGGCGGGGGGAAGCTCTCTCTCAGGCAGACGGAGCGATCCGGAATTATCCATCGATAGGCCAACACCTATGGGCTTGGCCGCTGAACGGGATCGCTTAGAGGGCCTGGACCTCTCTCAGTCCGTTGTGCGTACTATTCAAAACGCAAGAACCAGCTCTACTAGAGCATGCTATACTGTTAAATGGTCGGCTTTCCAACGTTGGTGTGTGGAAAGGCAGCTGAATCCTGTAGCGTGCCCCTTACCGCACGTGCTGTCGTTCCTTCAACTGTTGGTAGACAGGAATTTGGCATTCAGGACAGTTAAGACCTATGCTGCTGCTATTTTGTCATGTCACAAAGGGTTTGGTGACAGATCGTTCCTTAGCCACCCGCTGGTAAAACGTTTTCTCAGGGGTGTTCGGAAGGAAAGGCCGGTGACTCGTTCCCTAGCCCCCCAGTGGGATTTGGCGCTAGTGTTACGTGCTTTGGCTAAAGCCCCTTTTGAACCTCTGGATCAGGTTCCACTTAAAGTATTGTCAATTAAAACAGCTATGCTGTTGGCTTTGACCTCCGTGAAGAGAGTCAGTGATTTATCTGCACTTTCTGTGGTTTCGTCCTGTCTCAGGATCCAAGGGGACGGTAGATCAGCTATTTTGAGTCCTAATCCAGAATTTATGCCTAAAAACATCACTAGCTCCTTTAGATCGAGGGTGATACCCCTAGATGGGTTTTTTCTCCCTCCCCATCTATCAGACAGAGATGCTTTTTCTCATCTCTTTTGTCCGGTGCGTGCACTGGCTTGTTACGTGACGCGCACGGCGGCTATACGCCGTTCCCCACGACTGTTTGTGCACTACAGGGAACAATCTCTGGGGCTTCCTCTGTCTGCTCAGCACCTGTCACATTGGCTGTGTGAGGCTGTGTCACAGGCGTATCTTGCCTCAGGGATCGACCCCCCGGAGAGCATCAAAGCACATTCTACCAGAGGTATTTCCTCATTTACGGCTTTGCACGTAATCTTGCATCCAAGATTCATATGGACAGTTGTCTTAAATATTCTGTTTTTGGGAGGGTTAACATTGCAACACAGTTGGATGAGAGATACAGGATAGCAGTGCATCAACACAATGATGAGGTGGGCAAGAATCGCCACATTCTTGCCCGTCTTATTGATTGTGTGAAGTTTTGTGGAGTGTTCGAGTTAGCTTTGAGAGGCCGAGATGAGAGTGAGGTCTCCAGCAAACCTGGGGTTTTCCATGGGCCAGTCAATTTTGTGGCTTCACTCGACGAAGTGTTTGAGGAGCACTAAAAAACTGCCACAGTCTTGAAGAGCACGTTGAAAACTGTGCAAAATGATTGATGCTGGATTGCATGTTGTCAGTGATCAAAGGTTAAGGTGTTTGGTAACACTTTAAATTACCACCCGGTACGTACAGAGTAAGTACAGGGTAAGTACTGGGTAAGTACGGTGTAACAAAAAGTGTAAGTACAGGGTATGATTCTAATTGTTTTGGGTAATTACTGTGTAATTACAATGTCAAAATCACTGTACTTCTAAACTTAAGTATAGGTTACTTACAGGTATCATAGTTGGTATTTATAAGTAATTTACAAACAGGTACATGACTCGCAGTTCTTATTCATTGTACTTTTACATTTAATTCCAGTTTACTTACAGGCATGATACAAGCACTAGTGGGTATTTATGGGTAATGTACAAACAAGTACACAACTATCAATTGTTATTCATTGTACTTTTATCTTTATTTCCAAGTTACTTAATATTCGTACATTTTATGTACTTTCCGACTTTTTAACCCAGGAAAATCTTCTCAAAAGTTGGGTCGATTTATACGCTGGGTGTCGTCTTATAAGGCGGCTGCTGAAACTTCCGAGCCGGACTGGAGAATCAGCGGTCGCCGCAGACGGTGGGGGGAGCTGAAAAACGGCCGTCGGCCGCAACTGCGGCCGCATCCCTACCGTATGTGGCGACCGTATGAAAGCAGCAAGGGCGGCGCTGTACAAGTACGGTAGAAGAAAATCCACTCACCAGGATTCGTGGAAAGAAGTGACTTAAAGCGGTCCAGATGACGAGGTAAGGGGGCGCCTCGCCGGGAAGGTGTAAGTGAAGGGCGGAGCAAGCTGTAGGCGTCTGGGACGCCCGGGGTATGGAAAAAATAGATAGAGCGGCGCTGTGCCCAGAAGTATATCCCAAACTATATTTTACCTGGAAAAGTTGGGGTTCGTCTTATATGCCCAGTCGTTTTATACACTGCAGTGGGTAACATCACACAATGTTATGAAATTAACGTTCGATAAAACGAACGACAGCCTATGGCGCTTTTCCATTGCTGGGACCAGCTCGCCTCGCCTCGCCTCTACTCGCTTTAGAGAGCTTTTCCATTGCATAGTACCAGCTCAACTCGACTAAACTCGCCTCGCCTCGCCTTTTTTGCTTTTCCATTGTGCAAAAGTTGGGATAGTACCTGATACCAGGTACTTTTTCTAGTACCTGCTTTCTCAAGGTTCCAAGCGAGCTGAGGCGATACCAAAATGTGACGTGACAACAATGAATACTACTGATTGGATTAAATCGTCACTTCGTCATTGCGCAACACGGGCATTCATACGGCAACTACTCTTAGCAGCCGATATTTATTTACCTTTTATAAAATGTCAAAATGCAAAATCACGCCGTGATCAACTGAGGAAGTGCAGATTGTTCTAGGTTGTCGACGGCATAATCAATGTTTTCTACTGAGAGCTGGACAGGGCAAATCACGTAAGTGAAGCTTGACCAATATGTCAATGAACTGTTGGCTGCACATGGCTGCCGGAGGACATTGAAACAAGGTAGAGACATTTTACAAAAACTTTTTTTTTTTAATGATTACCGATCTACTGCAGGGGTGGTTCAAACAGCGCCGTCGCTATGGCGACGAGGTACAACTAAGTGGGTAGTACCTGCAATGGAAAAATACCTGTGTAGAGGCGAGTAAAGTCGAGAAGAGCTGATACTATGCAATGGAAAAGCTCCCTAAAGCGAGTAGAGGCGAGGCGAGTAGAGTTGAGCGGGTACCAGCAGTGGAAAAGCGCCATTAGTGCCCTCTAATTTCCTGGAACTTCCTGTACACTTACATTATTTTTAGTACCTGTAATTACATGTACATTCCTAGTAAGTACACTGTAATATAGGCTGTGCGGGTGCTAATTTAAAGTGAAGCTTGGTACCTTTAAGTTCCTGTAACAAAATGGTAATTATTGTGCAAGTACACATTAGTACCTGTAATTACATGTAAATTCCTAATAATCACACACTACAAGATGTTTCACACGACAAAGTCATGGTAGTACTTTTGAATTTTCTTCTTTATTTATCAGATGTTTGACTTTGACCGTGTCATAGTTTGCAAGAGTGCTCAAGCAGCCGGCAGCTTGATTCTAGGTCTTCTGCTCATAAGGAGCTGGGCTGTGGACGGGCCAACAGATTCTAGTGGCAATGTTCTGTAATCTAACAGTGCTAAATGCTTGTCTGGAGCTTTGCTCCACAGTCTCTTCACCGTTTGCACTGTACGCTCTGCTTCACCATTCGAATGAGGTGTGCGTGGGAAGTTGTCTTGTGGATAATACCGTAGCTTTCACAGAAGACTTTGAATTCCTCAGAAGAGTACTGAAGGCTGTCGTCTGTTCTGAGAGTGTTTGGTATACCATGTCTGCAGAACTGGCATTAATTAGGCATTAATTTGATTTTTCTAAAACGTAATTGTTTGTCAATCTTGTGAATTATTGGTTTATTATTATTATTATTATATAGAGTGCTGTTTATAAATTACTACAGTAACATATTTTAGGATTTCTAATTATTTTCCATTTGTCACATGATAGCATCACTTCCTGTTGCTACTTCCTGTTTTAGTTTTCTATTTACAAAGCAAGCAAGGCAGCAAATCCAATTCAATCCGCTAAAAAAGTTAATATTAGCAATGTCGTAAGTTAATATATCTGAAAGTAAACATGTTAAATATAAAATATTAACAATGATTTCTGCAAATATGGTAAAGGTTGATGTTACATAGCTTATTATATTGAAGCGCTAATTACAGTATGTACAAGATAGTCTCCGCTATGATAATCGTAATCAAGGCCGGATTACCACACCCAGGGGCCCCTGGGCACTCCCCTCCCTAGCACCCACACCCAAAGGTTGCACCGTGGCGATAACAAAGCTATTGACAAACTGCAGGCACCTGATAGAACCTTCGCCTCACCAGACAGACAGATAATGATTTAAACTTTTAAACATTTACGCCTGTTATATTTTGATATGCCAAGTAAGCTACAGCCATCTCACTCACAAATTGAACTGGTTTAAAGATATTGAAAAATTCGTCCTAGCTATCAAAAAATAAAACGAGTTTTAACTAACTTTTTTGTGTATGTTAGGCTACTTACCATTCACTGCCTGCCAATACATTTGAAGTGGCGCTATACTCACTGGAAAAATAGCCGTAACAGCCCACTGCAAGCAAGTTGCTTGAGGCTGGCAGCTGCCTTGCCTGCCTGTCTAGTGGACCTAGGGCTGTCGCGATAACAGCAAAAATGGAATACCGCGGTGTTGCTAACCCAACCGCAGGCCGTGGAAAGCAACCGCCGGTACCGCAAACCGCAATGTTTACTTTT
>JAODLL010000379.1:0-14072 GCA_026546735.1 Forbesichthys agassizii | reverse complement strand
CTACTACATCATTGCACAATTGTCTCTGCTCCTTTGCACTATACCATGTTCTAGTGGTATCCCCCTACTGACCTACGATTTAATAGTATGCACTTTGCACAATGTACAGTATATAGACTACTGTATTTGTATTTTTAAAAAACAGACTATTGCATTTTATTTTTGTTCTGTGTGTATTCCATGTGTTGTCCTGCACATTTATGCTTTGTCTTGGCCAGGTCGCCGTTGCAAATGAGAATTTGTTCTCAATCGGCCTATTTGGTTAAATAAAGGTTAAATAAATAAAAAATAAAAATTCTTTAGGTGGGGCGCAAGGTCACAACATCCACACAGCTCTGTAGGTGTCGCGTCAAACGTCAAATAAATGGTTTTTTTACCAGCATGATTCCACTGTAGCATCAACCGATTAGGGGCCCTGGAGATTAACACCTTCGTCATCTAATGTTTCCACAGTTCACCCACCTAGTCCCTTAAAGGATGTTTATGACATCAGTACATTTACACAATGGCAATGTTCCATTCCACGAGAGAGCAATTTAAATTTGGATATGTCTGAATTATGTATCTTGGTATAGAGATTATGTTTTATTGAGCCACGTGCATGAGTTAAAAGTGTGTCCTCTTAGCTCAGCGTTGTGGAATTTTAATGGGAATGTATCAGTGTTTAGGCCCGTTAACTCCCCAATAGGTCAAGGCATGTTGCTCGGTCACAGATCATGCTGGGCTGTTTAATAGCCAGTGCTTTGCTTGGATAAACAAGACAGGGAGAAATGATAAAAGATGATCTCTTTTGATAGTGAAGCATACAGACTATGTGCACTTGACTGATATCATATCATGCAAGCTTGAGTTTGTATTATTTACAACTTCTTTAACCTGTGATGTTTAATTTGCCTCAATAAACAATGTGCTTTCATTCTCAATGTGGGGAAGAAACCCTATTTGAATTTGACCTTCATACAGTATATAATGACAAGGGCTGCGTGCTGAGTGCAGGCACAGACCAACTGACATGGGAATGTAGGCGAGCAATATGAGCTTTGAGCTTGGAGTTGAACAAAACGCAACATAATGCTTTGTCACTGCCAGCGTTCTCTAGCAACAGATATACCAACGGGGAAACATACAAACATACATAGCCTACGAACAATGACAGGAGCTAGCAATGCCTAATTCCCTACCTACATTAAGCCCCTCCCCTCGCATGTCACTCAGGCAGGACATGGTGTGCTGAGATGTGGGTATCTGCAGCCCGGTGGGCAGCACACCAGCAAGAATTACAAATGATTAACAATAAAGGTGGAGTTAGCTATCCTGGGGGGGGGGGTATTTCACCTCGCTGAAAACAAGAACACTTCTCTCCTTTAATGTAATAGGGCGCTCCCTCAAAAGCTCCAAGCTCCACACTGGACATGGGATCCCAATGCTGGGATACTATTGTGTGGTGTGGTACAGATTACAGAACCAGCGCTACACCGGATTATTGTTTTCAGCACGCATACAGAACAGACACCTAGCAGAACATGAAGAAATAATTCCCTGAATATGACTAAAAGTGTATTTGCTTACAATCGTCCTCAACGTTGTGACCATTACACTCCTCTCCCACCACGTACTGCATTTGTATTTTTTAAAAACAGACTACTGCATTTTATTTTTGTACTGTGTGTATTCCATGTGTTGTCCTGCACATTTATGCTTTGTCTTGGCCAGGTCGCCGTTGCAAATGAGAATTTGTTCTCAATCGGCCTATCTGGTTAAATAAAGGTTAAATAAATAAAAAATAAAAATTCTTAGGTGGGGCGCAAGGTCACAACATCCACACAGCTCTGTAGGTGTCGCGTCAAACGTCAAATAAATCGTTTTTTTACCAGCATGATTCCACTGTGGCATCAACCGATTAGGGGCCCTGGAGATTAACACCTTCGTCATCTAATGTTTCCACAGTTCACACAGTGCTTTGCTTGGATAAACAAGACAGGGAGAAATGAAGTCTCTTTTGATAGTGAAGCATACAGACTATGTGCACTTGACTGATATCATACATAACAGACACCTAGCGGAACTAGAGGAAATAATTCTCTGAATTTGACTAAAAGTTTATTTGCTTACAATCATCCTAAACTCCTTCTCAGTAAGTGTCTTGAAATACCATTGTGACCTATAAACTCCTCTTTCCTCCTCTCCCTCTATATTCCCTTCACCTACAGCAAATTACAAATATTTCAAAAGTGAAGTCACTCCCCAGGGGACTTTGTTTTGACTATTAGCACAACCAAGGACATTACGGTGGCCACAGTATGTCTTATCTGAAACACACACACTCAGTGTGCACACAGTACTATCAGCAGATGTAGCTACCTGGAGATAGGACGCCAAGTTGTGATACCTCTGTGTACAGTATATCCTTAACAACTGACCTCACACCCACTCACAACATCAAGAACCAAAGCATCTTGGCGCACTGACATCGGATCAACTTGTGGCAGATGCCATACAACACCCTATCTCTTATTTCAGGCTATTATAACACAAAGAAACACTGTAAAATGTATTCCTCTTTTGCCATGAGTAGAAGAACTGCCCTCCAGTCAAAAGATGTGCAGTTCCTACTGTATATTGGAAACGCTGCCGATATGCTACTGGAACTGGAGCACAGATCTCATCGATTCCTCTGGTTTCACCTATAAAACTGGATCTATTTAGAATAATTGTTTATTGTTTTTTATTACTTTGTCCTGTCTCTTGCAGTATTGCTTATTCAATTTCTCCCATATAAAACGCTTTAAAAATTTCTGACAAACAGTACTGTATGCATCAGGAAAAACACTTTATGTAATGCTGTAGTGATACCTTCGCTGTCTACTAAATATGCAGTAGGCAACAAGATATATTCCTGCTATTGACCATATTATATCACACGCCTGCATTTATCCACTACACCTTAATGTTGTGTCAAAGCTTTCACAACAGGTCAAAATAGATTTCCTTCCATTGGACACGAAAGGTGGAAAGAACAATGTCCTTTATGTTCAAACAGAAAGAAAATCAAAGCTGTTGCTCATTATATTGTGCACTATAAAGTTGGGTTTAAAATTGATAGTCTAACCTCATTACGATCTCTCTCTGTATTTGTGTGTGTTTGTGATGTGCAGTAAGCAACTGACACAACAGTTGAGATTATGCCCAAGCAACCAACCCTTATATTATTTTTCAACCTAGCCCACATTATGAGACTAGGATTGTGGTTGTATAGAGAAAAGCTAGAGTAGAGTTTTAAATGTAACATCAACAACATTTAATCACCCTCATAGAGCAAATCTATAATGCCAATGGGTCTGTGATCATCAAGGTAATGAAAGTCATTACAGATCAATGTATTTTATATGTAGTCTATGTAGTTAGTAACATGCTTAATGCAAATGAAAGAATCTTGATTACAGTGGGATATTGTAATAAATGCAAATATCTTTGTCATATGTTCTTTGAGATTGGGATGTGATTAGGGCTATATAAATAAAATGTATTTAATATGAGTAATAGTCTTGTTTGTTTGATAGAACAACTATATATCTGGCCCAGTGGCTCATCCAACTCATGAATCCTCATGAAGCCAGAGATGCCTTATCACTCAGTAACATATGAAAATATGAAAATGATAAAATGCAGTGACATCTCATCTTATCAAGCACTACTGAACTGCAATTTTTTTATACAGCATCTCACACACTCATTTTAGCATAAAATGGTCATTAAAAATAGCATGCTACAAAGGTTGTTGCATAGATTTCCTGGTGAATATTTAATTAGAATGCAAAGTACATTTCAACAGAAGAAACACAATAAAGTGCAAGTTCATTTCCCTTAAATATTTATATTAATCAACCACTTCCCTGCAACAAACAACCATTGACACAGTGACTATAGATTTATAGGATATCAATACTCAATTTCATGTCTTACGTGGACATATTCCATCACAACTTTATATACTACAATATATATAGTTCAGGAACACAAACATAACATAGTTTGATGCCTAATTAAACCCGACACAGTATATTGATTTTAATGTATCTCCTGTACGAAATTGACAGTCCTCATTTTCATTGGGGTAAAAGTGTGCACCCTCACAAATATGATTTGTAGCATCTGTGTAGGGAGAGGGGAGGGGTGGAGATCTGTGCAATCATCTTATCACTCATGCCAAATGTTTCATACCAAAACAACATTGATTCTGTTATGCCTGTTTCAACCACAAGGGTGTTTACGGGCACACATTGAGGAGTGTACCTTTAATCCAGTGTTTTTCAACCATGATCCTGGAGGGCCACTGCCCTGCATGTCTTGCTGCTCCAACACACCTGATTCATATGAAGCCTGATACATTTGAATCAGGTGTGTTGGAGCAGCAAGACATCTAGAACATGCAGGGCGGTGGGCTCCCAGGACCAGGGTTTGGAAACACGTGGTGTAGACACACGACAATGTCCCAAGACACATATAACATGTGATGTTTTATAGCAAGTATTCCGTACCAATTCCGTCTCTGGTATGGGGTTACTGGCGCGATGTCTAATCAAAACAACTCATTCTTTGTGATATTGTTCCCCAATTCAGCATAGTCACACGGGATCTGTCCATCAGCCCAGTGGAGTGATCCTGGTCCAATAATAGCAGAAAAATAAGTGATTGTTCTCTGGTAAAGCCAAAGCTTCATATCATGCTTTGACTTTTAAATAAAGCGCTATGCTGTCTGACACCCAGAGGTTCATCAGTAGTCCACCAACAGTACAGTAACTGTTTCCCCTTAGGACCCACTTAGGGAACTTTGAATAACCTTCAGGCAGCCGTTAAAATACACAAACTGGAATAAATGTCTTGGAGAAGGTGCTTGGGTCAACAGGTGCTGTGTTCCCCAATGGGTAGTCTGCAGACGGATCCCCTGAGAATGAAAACCAAGAGAACGCATTGTTACATACACAATAATGTGGCAATATTACAATGAAAACGAATTTAAAGGTGGTCCATACAAAACGTCAACAACTATTTTCTATGTAAATATATACAGAAAATTGCATCCTGAGCAGAGAATGAAATCACACTCTGTGTTCTAATACAAACCCCCGTTCTTACTTTTTATATCTGGCCGGCTGCCCATGCACGTAAATGTAAGTGCGCTTGTGCGTGTGTGTGAGGCTCACGGAGAATTTGTTATGGTTTGAGACGTTGAAGACGTTTATTGACATCTAGTAAAAATCATATAGAGTCTCTTTTCAAGTGTTAAAGGCTGGGTAAAGCAGACATTTGCGTTTTAATTTTGTCACACAACAGAAAAAGGTAATATTGACAAATTTGAATCGATAAAGAAAAAAAACAAAACAATCGTTAAATATATAAAATTACGTTTCCCAATCGTGAATAAATATTCAGTATTATATGTTCTCAAAACGCTGGGGGTGTCTCAGCAGAAGCCGCTGTAACCTCGCCCAATCGTGTATTGTTCACAACCTCCATTTTATGAGTTGTGTTTCTGTTTTAAAGAGATGTATACTGGCAGAAAGATCTAGGGCTACGGGTACAGTCTATTACATTATATTAATGCTGATATGAACACGAGCATGCAGACCTGGATACGACAGCTCGTCTGAGCAGCATGAAGTATAGGATAGGCTACTAAACCGCTTGCACAATGATCCACATTGTGTGCCTATTTCGACAATAAAGGCATAGCTATCAGACCATAGGCTGTTGAAGGACAGTAAGGTGAGCAATGACTATCAGACCGTAGGCTGTTGAAGGACAGTAAAGTTAGCATTAACCCGCGGTGAAGGAGAACTAACACACTGGTACAAACATTCTCTACGCTTTTATATCCTTGTGGCGTTATGCGGAGTTGTAAGCTAAGTCGGGGACTATATACTTCTATAATCCCCCACTGTGTAGAGTTTCTTATACATAATTTCCAAATAAAATCTTTGTATTTGGTTTACACTGTCTTTACAGGCAGGGTTAGACATTCTCAAGAACGCTTGCTAAGTTCGAGCTCAAATCAAAACACACTTCCTCAGAAGCTCTGCCTCACATTGAAATGCATTGCGAAGCCATGTTTAAGTGCGGGCATGCACCACTGTTTGTGTGGCTCTATGCGGAGCCATGGTTGTATTGAAGTAACATATCATTTTTCCAGCACGCACAAAGCGAACGGTAAGCTAGCAGAATGCAAGGAGATTCTTAGTGAATTTGACCAAAGGTGTATAATGTATAATGTATAAGCGCAGACTATACCTTTAAGGTGAGTTCATACAAGTAGCACCTTGACTGTTTCCCGCATGTCAGTTACAGAAGCAGGAGTATTAAGATACAGTATGTCGGGGAGAGAGGTACCAAACAGTCAAAGCTGTCAAGGCAGTAGGCAACAACTGGCCTTGAGGGATACTAAGCGCTCCCAGGTAAAAAAAAAAACACACACACACACACACACAAAAGGACGATTCATAGTATACACGTCGAAGAGGTTACTATGGATACAATAGGAGCTTGTTGGACTGCACGTGCAGATAGAACAGAAGGAACATGAAAAATCTGCTCGGTATTCCACTTTATGTTTCAAACACACCCTCTCACATATTTGTTTATTTCCATTAAATATGCTTTATTGTACAATATAGGTGTGAAACCAATAAATAAAATACAAATAATACAAATAAGTGGTTGCAGTATCATTTGCCAATTGTTTCTTGCTACAGCAGATGTACGCTTATTTTTTACATCCATAGAGATTCTTTAATCTTCGTCAAGGACAAAGAGATATGTTGCCACAGTACACAGAGCCTCTCTCTACAACACTACAGTCCATGGAAACGCATCCACGTTTACAGTACACAGTATAGCCAAACAAACACCTTTGGCACGTAACAGTTACACATTGCATTACTGTAATGCTATACTGTATGGGAGAGGGCACAAAGCTCCTGCCATAGCAAGCTCCTTCCCAGGCCTGGGATCTGTATCTGTGGAGCAATGCGAGGCATTTTGTTGAGAGGGCGCCTGAGGTCATGTGCAGTGATGCGTTAAGTTAAGGCCTGCAAGGTTGTGGGTGGGAAGGCCAATTGTTTTATAAGTGGTACTAGAGAGAATGGAATTTAACATACATGAGGGCAAAGGACGGCACTTTTCACCCTTTATTCAGACCAGAATGACTCAGCGTTCCATGCAAGCTAATGGGAGGGGGGGTACACAAATTTCACCATACCCATTGCCCATTATTTCTCTATGGGGGCGTTAATGGGTATTTTGGGTATATTACATTCATTCAACATAATTAATTCAATATACAAATACAATTAATTAATTAATTAATTAAGTACCAAGTTTTTTGTCGATATTTCTGTAGTTGTGTTCAATAGACTTTATTTCAGGCCATGCATGGTAGATCTAGTATTTTTGCTTGCACTGAAATGCATTACAACGCTCCATCTTTGTCATGGTTCCAATATCTTTGGTGGTACAGTGTAGCACGGTGTGCCATGATTGGCACCGTGTGTGTGTCACAGCGGGTGTTTGGGTACACTGACCTGTACTTACGTCTCCTGCCTGATGGGGTTGCCCCTCCCGCAGCTCCTGAAAGCCGCGAGAGAGGGGGTGCCGCCATCGCCGCTGCTGGCCGCGGAGTTGACGGATGCACGGGGGATGTGCGTGTGGTGCTGAGCGTCGCCAGGGAAACGCAGCAAGCAGAAAAAGGAAGGACAATTACAAAGGACTGAAACGCTACGACTTCCTCTAATGCTAATTTGCCTACCGCACATTTAGTGTGTGTGTGGTGTGTGTGTGCGTGTGCGGTGTGTGTGTGTGTGTGGTGTGTGTTGTGTGTGCCTAACCATCTATTTAAAAACACATGTATTATTATTGTCCCTGTTTTCAGAAACAATATGTCACATTGTTGGGGCTGCAATTATTATGTGGATTTATATGTATTATTTGATAAATTATTTGGCTAATCTGTGTAATACATTTATTGGTATAATAAGATTCGCTACTATGGTATAAAATGATGGCAAATGCGCTCAATCTAGGCAGGCATCTTGAAAGTTCTTGGTGGAGGTGGAGAACCTTGTTGATATCTGAATTCAATTAAAACAAAAACACCTCCCTTCAATGCCATAGGGTGCTCCCTCATAAGCTCCGCCCCCCACATTGGACACCCATTGCCAAAGAAGGGATGGTGTTGTGTGGTGCAAATAATGTGGTGCGGTCTGCACC
Organism: Forbesichthys agassizii; assembly: GCA_026546735.1. Lineage (NCBI taxonomy): Eukaryota > Metazoa > Chordata > Actinopteri > Percopsiformes > Amblyopsidae > Forbesichthys > Forbesichthys agassizii. The sequence continues at coordinate 5,810 of JAODLL010000379.1, read as the reverse complement.
ACATTATTTGCACTCCCATTTACTTAGCCAGGGCTGTGTAGAAACACCAGATTCTTTTTTCAGCGGGCACACAGAATGGGCAGCTAGTAAGGAGACATTTGCTGAATTTGACAATAAGAGTATTAATAAGTATTGTTATCATTGACTTCACCTTTAAGACCCAGCCATCTTAAACAGTAACGTGTCATTTGGAATAAAGAACAAAGGCAAGCATTTAAAATAATGAAATCAGTGTCTCACCCCTGCAATGTGTATTAAAACTAACTCACATTGCCTGCGTCTCTCTTGATGCGGGCCAGTTCAGTGAGCTGGTAAACGGAATTGCATGACTGTCCGCTGTAGCCGCTGTAGGGCGAAACAGGCTTGGAACCTGCTTAGGAGGGAGAGGCAGACGTGGACAGTCACATGCATGACTAACCAGAGCGGACATTATAACCTTGTTAACAAGAAAGCGTCAGGCCTTCACAGCTGTTATGCCAGGTATTCAGGCAACCAAGGTGAGACCACAGTACTTTGGGCTCAGTCACCACAACCAAGGCCTTAAGCGATAAGGCAGCTTTTTATCTTGTTTGCTCTCTCGATAATGTGTATACTGTAGAAAAGATGTTGTCATTCCCAGTGTGTGAAATGTCTACCTTGGGTGAGACTGCTATCACACCACTGACTCCTTGGCAACTCGGCAAACGCCAGCCTCGATGTTCACACGGTGGGAACCTGGGTCTGGTTTGTAGCTGTGTGTGCGTTAATGTGTGACGTGCTGGTGTGGGACATGATGTGGTACACATTCATTAACACGGCAGGAATCTGTTGCTTCTGAGTTCCAAGCAGCAACAGTGGGGTGGGAACAGAGGAGTTTAAACTGTGTTTGCATGGCGACACATGTTTCGCATGTGAAGGGAACTAAAGAAATCCACTTTTAAGGTCCACTAAACCATGTTCAAGAACAAAAACACACTACTAGGCCACCGTGCTGCTATCCAACCCACTCTGTGGCACTGATGACCAGGTCTGGCTACCATCAAAGGCTAGGGGACAGTTCATGGGGACATCATGTTCTGTCCCACTCTGGGCTGCTCTGGGGTCAGATGCTACCAGGCAGACGCATGGCATCACAGCAGCGTATCACATATTATACGGCCATTTGGTAGATGTTTTACACGGTGAATGGTCGCTCTTTTTCTTTGAAATTATGACACTATACAGATTTCTTGTTTTGTACCCCATTGCTTAAACTCTATGTGCTGGAATGGGAGTAGGGGTGCACAATATATTGCCTCAATATCATCGCAATAACACGTTGAGCAATATAATATCCAAGATGTTGCAGAAAGTATGCAATATTCAGATAATTTTGTTTAGAGATGTGTCTGTTGGCTATGTGACTGAGGAAGACAACGACTACAATGCAGATTGAAGAGGAAGTATTGGCCAAGAAAAACTTCTCCTCAGTAGCTTACTTGTTGTACCATTCCAATATGACTGTTGAAAACAGGTTGTTTTGATATGTGGTGAATCTATTTTAATGCATTTTCCCATAACTGGTTTTTACTTATGTCAAAATAAATATTGAAATTAATATAAATATTTCAGTTTTCATGATCAATATCGCAATATCACATTTTGCCAATATCGTGCAACCCTAGATGGGAGAATAAAAATGTATAAAAACAGTACAGAACATATACTTGTGCCAGTAAATGATAAAAGTCTCTGTAGACCATTTAACAAGCTTTCAGTCAGAAGTCACTGTGATGTGTATAGTATAAAATTGTGTGCTTGTATGATAACAAACAAATTATGTTACAATGAAGTTGTAAAGTTAAAGTAAAATGAACTGATTCCTCAATCAGCCAAATAAGGTTCCCTATACTATCTCTAAAACACACTCTCATGTTTAGTAGTATACAATGAGGAATATAAACCTATACAACTTTGGATGGATTTGAGAAAAAAAAAGAATGTCAACAATCGTGTCAATCACACTGGCTGGCCGGTTGGCCATACATACCATGATTGGGCTCATCCAATGAGAAAGTCTTGTTCTCCATGAACATACTCTGGGAGCCCTGTTGCTTCAGAATGGTTTCGTAGCCTATCCCAGGGCTCAAGAACATGTCATCGTCCATGCCACCCTGGGTGTCTACACTTGTCCAACAGCAGATATATGGGATGGTGTGGAAGATGAGGAACACCCAGCCATTGGCCACCAGGGCGATAGCCAAGGTGGGGTCATCCCAAGTCGGCCCCCCGGTCCTCGGATTGCCGTAGATGTACATGACGATCCACGCCACCCAGATGCAGACAGACATCAAGCTAGTCAGGAAGATGAAGGCGCCCTCCTTCTTCCACTGCTTGTACTTGCCCGCCATGACGGCCAGGCTTGCTACGAGCGATGCCAGAATCAGGGTCATCACGTAGATCAGCGCCATGACGTAGTCCTCGTTGGCGATGTCGCACGGCATAGCGGTGGCGGCGTTTGCCGTGGCGTTGAGCGCCGTCTGCGGGTAACGCACAAGCGTGAACACCAGCCACTCCGTGTTGATGATCGCCTCCACCAGCCACAGGCCCAGGGCGCCCAGGCACAACGCCCAGCCCCTGGGCCCGTGGTTCCTCCTGGCCAGGATGTTGTGGTTCACACCCTGCACCAGGAGACACGCAAAGCAGCCGGCGAACAGCACCCCGAAAAGGAACCTGCGTGAGGTGCACGTGGCAACGTTTTTCCCCACGATGAAGGCAAAGGTCAGGCAGAAGAGACCCACGATGGCCACCAGGGAAAAAGCGTGGAGCGCAAAGGAGTTCCGGTAATTCTTGTCCACAACGAAGGGAAAGCTGGCCACCAGGGAAATCATGAGAACGATGCCAAACACGACGCCGGCTGCGGCCAGCGCCTCCAGGACGATGCCCCACAATGCATTCTGGTCGCAGAGGTTGTAATAAAGCGAGTCCACGTTGGGGCCGCAGCCCAGTGGTGTGCTGTTCGTGGCCATGGGAACGGCGAGAGTCATCCGCCGAACGCTGGGAAATGCTTTAGCCTGTTGTTCCAACGGCCACCTGTTACAACATAACATGGACAACATGGACATTCTGAGTTAATGTGATGCGGAGTAATATTATCCTCTCCATGTACTGTAATTAAAACGGTATGGCTTTGATTCTACAGTTTAATGTATCATCATTAGACATTTTCATCATGACTCTTATGTTGAAAATGTGTAAGGATGATACATTAAGCCTTTTTTTTTGTAACAGTTATCGGTTAACAGGATGTGTAAGCAAAAATGCTTGAAACACTGAAATGAAATAACAATGGAACAATCAACACAGAAACCAAACTGAAAACTGGAAAACAATTATTACGTGGTGCCACACGGACAACACCCTTACAGTGCACTTCATTAAACACCATCACATCAAGCAGGACCAGTTCCTTTAAATGGGCATCTCTACAGTCCCAGACTTGCCTTTGTGCTGTGTCATGCTATTTCTGTACTTGCCTGTCAGATCAAATCACAGCAAGCTGGGGACAAGAGTCTCGGGAACCTAATCGATGGTTATTTGAACTTTATGGCGGTCAATCAATCACAGCAGGGACACTTTATGTCCCCCAAAAGACTTCTTTATTCCATATACCTAGATTTAATTAACCCAGTAATATAGGCTATCAGATAAATCTACCAATTGTGGGATGAATAATGTTTTTCTATAGTGGACATTTATGCTTCCAATATGTTTTGGTTGGGAAGTTAAAGATCTAATGTCTCAAAGTATCATCGCCAGGGACAATGGGACTTACAACATTAGTAATAATAAGCCTAGGGGAATGCTACATGTATGGTCTTCTGTTAGCCACAAGCCAAGCCATAAGAAACAGTTGTTGTACACTACAGCAGCACCTACTAGAGTACATGTGTCTAAAATGAACAGCATATCAACATTTACACATATCAGATATAGCGTGTTTTGAAAATAAATGTATTATGAAAAACCTCAAACCTGTTTGTCTTTTCTAACCTTTTAAAAATATGTAAAATGATTTTAAAGTAAGGTTATTTAAAAAAAATGGTTATTTGGTGATGTCACATGAAACATTTGATAATGTAAACTATTATATTTTAAATATACACATGTACTGCGAAAGTACACTGGAACTTGAGTTAGGCAGTTTAGTAACACTAACTTATAAGTTATATTTATATTTATTTATATTTATATTGTTATTTTATGTATATATTTAGCCTATATGTAAATTAATTTAGAAAAATGCGTAGCCTGCACGTCGCCATACTGTGAGTATTAACAGTAACAAAGGCATACAGTAACAAAGGTATAAGACACATCGCATTTAAGAAACACTGGTTTAAAATCGAGAATATCTAGAACTCGAGAAAATGCCTAGGCCTAGTTAATAATAACATTACATTGTTATTATACATGTGCATGATAGGCTAATAAAAGCATAATGCAGCGTTTTGGAAATCAACACAGCCGGAGAATAGAGTGCACATTCTGTATTTTTTATAAAATCGAGTAACTTATTATTATCGAGTAACTTATTTGTAATTATACACCATCCCTACCTGCCCTGAATATCTTGCAACAAGGTCTAGCGAATCTTTTTATCTTCTCCAGGCCGATACACCGATGAAGTCTACTGTAGGCTATAAGTATCACTCCACTGAGTCCAAATATTAATACATCGCCTACTGGTTAACAACGAACTAAGTTATTCGGAAACTAGTTGGAGCCCACATCAAATGCGGCGGGCGTTCACGGCAAAGCCAAATTGAAGCAGATGAACGTCAGAAAGAATAAAAGATTCCCAGGAGTGTTTTTGGCCAAGGGGGGCTGTCCCTAGCGCTCTCTCTCTCTCTCTCTCTCTCTCTCTTTCTCTCACGCATGCAAGCGTGTGCGCGTCTGATTTACCTTTTCCACGGTGTCACGAAGAAACACCTTATGTTTTAATATATCTTACCTTTTAAACAAACACAGTTAAACACGTACATTAATTGAATTACTTGGATATATTTAAATACCCTACACCTTCAGTTAGACGCAGCATATTACAGAACTACAATGGGTGGTATAATAATTTAGGCTTACACGAGTAATTAGTGTAACTAATACACGTGGAATGAAGTGACACCTAGTGGTCACAAATATGCTATACACACAACGTGTCGATACCGTCTGTCACATCAAGGAGGCAGCAACACTACAACAGCAAGCAGCACATTTATATCTAAACCTGGGCAATACGAGTTTCCTCCATAAACTATGTTTGTTTTGGATCCAAAATGCCGGAATTTGAACCCTCCCAGGCAATATATCAAGCCAGATGGGGTTTATTCTTAAAAACTCAACTGGAGGTCATTTTAAAAAACAATGTCACGATCATGACCAGCCACTCAGTCTCTATAGTCTAGTGAGTTATCAATCTGCAATGCAAGACAGGCAAGTGTGTTGTGCAATTTTAGGTTTTGCAGTACAATAATTATAATGTGTGACATAATTCAAAGATTGTTGCACTAAAATGAGTGTATAGCAGAAGCTTCCAACTGTATGTTCATAAGCAAATAACGATCTGCAGCCTCCACCATACTTATCCACACAGTTTTCTCTCTGAGCGTATAGTTTCACGCTTTTCTTCGCACCTCGTTCTCACTGCCTGCCAGTGTTGTATTTGCATTTATCAGCCTTTCTCGCCAATTCCTTCTGGTAGTAATGCCTGTCCTTGTTATGTTTTGCTGGCCTTTGACTATACATATTTGCATATATAGTACTATTACTGTATCGTTTTTGTGGTTTGTGTC
>JAODLL010000378.1:0-14074 GCA_026546735.1 Forbesichthys agassizii | reverse complement strand
AGAGAGAGAGAGAGGTTAACCAAAAGGTCACTGTTGTGTTTGAAATAACAGTGAGCTGGGTCATATTGTATGTTCAGGGCTCTACTGTAGGCTACACAAACAAAGAGTTCTCCTGTATACATATATACTGTGAATGCACCACTATTGAATTCTCAAAATGAATCTATGGAGAGAGGTAATGGAGAGTTCAGATGGAAAAACCTCTGAAAGTTTATCTGAAAAAAAGAAGCAATTAGCAACTTAAAGCAGCAATATTTAGTAGGTTTCCATATTTGGGTTAACTAATTTCACCTTTATTACAATGACAAGGCTGTGTGTCGCTGAATAAAATATAATTATTTAAATAATATGTATTTAAAAATAAAATACGTCAGATGGACTTAAGAGGGTTTTTGCATCTGAACTCTTCGATTGTAAAATATCATACCTCATACATATGTACAAAACATATGTTGTTTATAATGTCATAAAATAACAACACAATCGCTGATAAGCTTGTTAAGGAGAGTGGTACCTCAAAATAATGCTGGATAAAATATCAACAAATACTGTAAAATGTGTTTTATGCTCAACAACTAACTGTAACTGCCTTTCTAGGCAGCGTCTAAGTGAAATGAGCGTAAAATCTTTACATAACATTACGTTTAAACAAAAAAATTAAGTCCGTGAGCAGAGATTTATTTGAGTTCCACAGGGCTGAAAAAGAAATAAGATCTTTACTGTGAAAAAGACACACACTTTGTAGTGTGTTGGTTCATGTAAACACACTTGTTTACACACAAACACTCTGGCAAGCAAAACTAATAAACCATCAACTCCTCTCCGGCAATTCAAGCGGAACTGAATTCACTTTAACTTCACAAAGCATCAATGTGACAATCTGCTTTAAGGGACGGGCCTATGTTTTCATCAGAGTGAATACACATTACATAGACAGGATACGTAGTGGTGGTGAGTCACATCAAAAGTAACCCTGAAGCCAAGTGCCCATCAAAATCCCAATGGTAACCCAACCAAATGGAACCGCCTTCATCAGTTAAATTGACTTGTATGTCAGTGCAGCCACAGTGAGGTCAACACACAAACAGTCAGACAAAATGAGAGCCCTAAGGTGGATTAACTACCAGACAGCCCTGCAGGTAGAAGGGGCTTGGCGGTGGGATATGAAATATGAATGACTATCATTACAGGCGCTTTCCCAGCTTCCTGCTGTGCTGACAGGAGGTGAAAGAGGTGCTCTACCTCTCTCCTCCTCTTTTCCCAACTCCAAAGGCATAATGGGGAATAGGAGATATGGAGGGTGGAGGTAAATTAACTGTCAATCTTTTCTACCTGTTCTTCATACACAATACTTCTTTTGTTATAGAGAAGATAGCTTAAGCCATATTCACACCACACCCCTCTTGCTTAAACATTTTCTACTCAAAAAGGACCAATTATGACAGTTGTCCCGCCCTAACTAGTGCAACAAAACACCTGGGAGATGTCAATCACCCCCACAGAGTCTTGAGAAGAGGTCATTAAGCCACACCTATATGGGTGCAGGGGGGCTATGACCATGGTTGAAAGCGACACAAAGAAACTATTTCTACGCTTCTCTTCAATCTCCTATAAACGCACACCTATTCGAAATCATCACAGTGTTCAATTTCAGAGACGCACAACAGTTGGTTTCCATGCCGACGTAAGCCGAGAAGCTTGGGTTGAATTATCCAGGAGCGCTGACGCCATGGCAGGTGGAAAAGTAACGTTTGACTTTGCATCCTGAGACACCCAGCACCCAACAGTTCAACTGTAGCACCCAATAGTGTTGGTACGCACACAAAACCTTATGAGTAGATATGTGTGCACAAACGCACAATACCTGACCCTATTCACTAGTAGTGTAAATACCATTCCATGTTGTTATATAAGGCACAGTAGTGATACAACCAACGAACCATCAGGAATGCAGATTAAACAAATGGTGGGAGCTACACCGGTAGATTTGCCCTCTATATCCATTCTAACATTACATTTTTAACATACTCCTAAAAATATTAGTTATATTTTGAAAAGTAATATAAATGTTTTTCTTCTTCTTGAAAGCATCATAGGACCATCCAGAAAACAAAACCCTTGGAGAAGTGGTAGCATCAAATCCACTTTGAGAACCAATGAGTTAGCACAGGTTTTGTCCAATGAACCTCTCCACATGTGTCCAATTCAAGGTCACTATACTGACAGATTAACACCTTCCACAAGACTAAGTGCAGCACTGATGCAAATCCTTTGACACAACTGGTGTGAACACAAAGAGTTAATGCAGGCTTCAAAGACAATGTCAGAAAGAAGTACTGTAGGGACGTGCTCCTAGAAAAAGACATGTAGAGAACAATGAGGTCCCTTTAAACAATGCTCAGTGGCCCTTCTCTCTGCTCTGTGCCCCAATAAAACTGTCCAACACTGACAAGGCACCTACCATGTTGACTGCATCCTGGTCAAAGGGGTTCCACTCCATGGTTTCTGGATAGTGGGCAAGAACCTTGGACTTAAAGGTTCTTTTAAGGGGGCTCTGCTCAAAGTTCTCCCCTACAAGTCAGGAAAAGATTTGATTAGATATTATACTGTACTTTGTTCAAGAGGTAAATACATACATATGTGTATATAGAACACATTTATAAAAACAAAGCCAAACAGATATTTTTCACAACTCTGACCATTGCATACAGTATAGAGGCATAAATGATAACTAGAGACATCATGAAGTGTGTATGTAGGCCTCATGGTTGAGGAACTGCACTTGATTTATTTGTGGTATTACATTTTAGGCCTTTTTCCTTAAACTGTTTGAAACATTAGACTGAAACAGATGGCATTTCATTAACAATACAAAGCAATGAGTGGTTTCTTTTCAACTATTTATGCTGCAATAACAAATAAACAATTATTAATTAGGTATTGCTGCATGCATTCGGTTTAATTTACCTATGGTGGGTGTGGCAAGATAATAACTAATTTGTATGGGATAAGCCGGGTAGAGGAACTCTGGAATTCCTCATGCCATGCCAACTTCCTCAATGCAGCTGTATAGCTTGACCACCACACCACTACATCTTCAAGCAGGTTTCCTCTATTGCTCACCTAACCACTGACTTAAATATCAAATGTTATTTTGAATTATGTTTATATTAGACTTATACATACATCATTTAAAAAAAAAAATATTATTAATATTATTTTAGACATAGAAGTTAGTGTAATTAAATTACACTAAATCACACAATTACGCAAACAACTAACAACAGAACAGTATGTCTAAGAGTACAACCATCATGGCAGTAATCTGTTACACACTGCTAAAAATTGCAGTCTCACAGTGCCGGAAGCAACTGTGAGGATAAATATTGCACCAGGACAGAGTAAAGAATGTTTACTTTCTCACAGCATCTGCTTCATCCATTACAGATCAGTCTATTCATGTAAACCTAACTTTTAATCAAATGCCCTGCCCTGGGGTAGTGAATTACTGCTGAAAATTTGTACAGTATAGGCTAGTTATATAAGGGCAGGAAAATAGCATCAACATTAGATACCTTCAACAACAACATTCTAGTTTTATAGTATCTAGTAATCTGATTTACTTATACCCTTTTCAACCCTCAAGTATGCACCAAAGATGTGGCCACAAAGGTTTACTAGCATCATATGACCCATTAGGAACTGCTTGGATTGATGATAAGAGAGAATGCAAGGTATGGAATGTTCTGAGATACAATATATACAATATGTTACATTAAATATCACAGACATTATTTTAGAATTGCCTCTCCATAAATAAGATGTAACCCCCGGTACAGTGGTCATGAACAAAACTAGCTATCGAGACCAAAACAGTTTTTTGGTTTTTTTTTTACCCGGCTGTAAAGTCAGACATTTTAACATTGGAGTCTTTGGGGATTGACTCCCGTTTGCAGCCATTGACTCCCTTTTGCAGCCAGCATCAAAGTGGTAATTCGAGGAACTGTAGGGTTTGTTATTCCGCGTTGTATACATTTCTCAGCATAGGCAGTTCCCTCTTGGTCTTAACCTTTAGGCTACTGCTGTTTTGTGGCTAATTGATTGAAGACAAGGCAGTAGCCCATTGCACAGCCCCTGTATAAAATCTGGTCAAAACAATTGCAACACATAAATAAGGAAATGAGAGCTAAAGTGACTTCATCTGGAGCCTAAATCTCTCCACCAGGGCACGCAGCCTCACTCTCCTCTACATGCCTGCACACCCCCACAGGCATAGACATACTGTATGTTTTTGTGTATCTTGTTTTTACCCCCCCACACACACGCACACACAGACACACACGCACACACACACGCGCGCGCACACACACACGCACTCGCGCACACACACACACGCACTTGCCCGCACACACACGCACTCGCGCGCACACACACATGCACTCGCGCACACAGCTGTTGCGAAAATGCTTTCAGGGCAGTGAAGGACAGATGTGGAGGTCAAAGCAGTGTACCAAAGAAATAGAAATAAGAAACAAAAGACAAGAAACATGGCAAGAGGCTGTGTAGGGCTTTAGAAACCAGCAGGGGTGGGCTATCAAAACACCCAGTGAGGACAACATGCTGAATTTTGACAAGCTTTTACCGATTACTGAGATTTTCACAGGAAGGGTGATACACACAACTGTATAACTAAAGTAACAATGGGTATGTTTGATACAGGTGCTGACTAATGATTCAACACTTTCTAAATTTGAACACCCATTATTTTATTAGCTTCTGCTTTTTGCCCTACTAAAACACATCTGTCAAAACAAGACAGAAGTAAACATAAAAATCGACCACAGATGACTAATGAAATGCGGTTTGGAGCCTTTGAGAAAAAAGGATAACATTCAAGGTTACAGCAGTTTGTCAAAATGGTCTTTGTGTGTGTGTGAGGGGTACATTTCATACTACACACCTGAGAAACACACTGAACAATGAATGGGATTGCTACGCCAGTCTGTTAAAACTCGCATTGTGACGCATGTTAGTTTTTAGTAACTTATTGCATTCTCAGGCATACACATATATAAGAGAAGTGGACGAGGAACAAAATAGAGATGAGAAGAGGCATATATTGTGTTCTCTAATAGGAGAGACACCAATTTGGATTCTTTTTTTAAAAAAGGACCCACATACATGTACAACTGACAGAAGAGAATATGTAGGAGAGAGGGAATGAATTAGAAAGGAACCAGGAGAGAGAGTGAGAGGTTGGTGAGAAAGACAAGGTAAGTGGATCAGAGGGATTACCAGAGCAGACCTGGTACAGTAGGGGATTGTTTTGCACATTAATGCTATGGAGGGATCTTATTTGGGTAGAGAGAGAAGTAGATTAAGTTCAGTGTGTCACAGCGGTAGCCAGCATTAACCTATTCTGCCTTCTTTTACTTTTAGCTTTCTACAAGTTATATATACACCTAAATGTTATTTAGGACAACGCCAACTGCTCTAGTGTTACAGATGAATAAGATAACATTTTAAATGGCAAAACATCAACTTTTATTTGCTACTAAAACTGGAAATGGTATGAAGTGAAACCAACATCATAACCTCTTAACCTTAGGACTTTCTCTTAACTAGACCTAAATGCATTACTGTGAACGTTAGCTTAGTTGTTATGTCATTTCAGTGTGTTCTGCAGTTGATGCTTCTTTATTGTATTCTTTTATGCCCCTGTTTAAATTTCTCTTTTATATATTTTTTAATCTCATTCCTTTAACCATTTTTGCTTCTCTGTATTTCTGTATTTGGGAAGCACAATTGTACATGTATTCCCTCTCTATAAAGCACGTTGAACTGCAATTCTGTATGAAAAGTGCTATATAAATAAAGATTATTATTATTATTACTATTATTATTATTATTATTAATGGAACAAAGCAAGTGAAAAGAAGTCCTACATGTGACTGTAATGGCCTCCATCTACCAGAGTGGCCGCCATTGAGCCAGGTTATGTCATTTTCAATTCACTAGGTTGTTGTGTCTTATCTTACAACTTTTAAAAATGATGTGTGGGCAGCCTGAAGGTGCCCAACAGCTAGAGATGACTATGTTTTACCTTTGTCTGTTGTATCGGTGTCCTTGCCATGGAGGTCAGCTTGTAGCCACTGGTACAAAGCTATGGATGATGCACATGCAGAAAACAGAGCCAGATAAAAGAGAGACAAAAAGAAACACAATAGCGAATGAATGCATGGGCATGAGTATAGCATGATACTGACATCAAAGCACAACATAGCATAGCAAATAGACACGGCAAACATGGAAATAACATGCATCTAACATGAAGAAGCTAGGTGCAGGTTTTTGCTGCAAACAACCACCATTCTCCAGAAAGTATGAAATCATAATAGATATATGCTGGTGTAGTACATATATAGAGCAAATATCTGGTTAGGATTTTAATGTTCTGAACATTTATGTTTCATCATCATAGCTTGAGATTACGCATTAGCAATCACATACACCAAATATGACTAAATTATTTATAGGGGTGGAATAATAAGAAACCCATTTAGAAAGCTGAATGCAATGTGCATGTTAGATATTCATAATGACATAATGGTACAGCGAGTGAGGTCAAGGTATTGGTTTGATGATAGACAGCAGAAGGCCAGCACAATGACACCCTATGCAGTGTCATTGCATAGCAGATAGACCAGACACACCCTCTGGGTTTACAGTATGGGGACCTGGATGGATATTCTGTATGGGACACGTTCGCACAGAACTAATGCCGGGGTGCTTTTGAGAAAGGCATCAATACCACTTTATTGAACCAGCTTGATCGGACACGCAAGATCATGTACGAAGCATGAAATATGATCATAAAAGTTATTACTGAATTCATATTCGCATAACATTTAATAGAATATGTAACGTCATTATATTTTGTAATTTAATTATTACAAACAAACCCCCAGCAGTAATATAATGCATACCTACATACCATGAAACCCTCATGTTGATGTTGAGTGAGTGCATTTCAAGGTCATTATGACCATAATACATTGCATTTGCTTTGCTTGTAAGTTCTAAATAGAGTGAGAACAGTACACTCTACTCTTATACACCTACATATCGTTGGAACACTGCTTATGGAGCCATTTATTTCCATTTCAGCTAATCGTTATGACTCACACAATCACAGTAGCAAAAGCACTATAGCCTTTTAGACTGCTATCTTTGTTTTGGCCCGTTTGCGCTATAGCACCCCCAGAAACCCCCCGTCCCAGAACATCCCAGAACATCCCAGAACAGCTTAATGTTTTAAGTTCTGAAACTGTGTGGACCATGGAGGTGTAAAACAGATGTGAACCCACCATGAGCACTGACAAAGGAGTTGGGGGAAAACAAGAACCTTTCAAAATTCTGGTTTCAACCACCAGAAGCAATTCAAGACAAACCAGCACCATTAATATAAGAATAAACCTCATTTTCATAGGACACGTGGAAGTATGAAAATAGTGCATTTGTTTTACAGTCTGGAGAAGAGTTGTTGTGAGGGTAAGCATGGCTGGCCAACTCATAGGCTAAAAGTCATATTTCCTCAGTGTAGGTGTTGTGTCATTTGAGTGTGAACCTCTTCAGCCTCTCTCTCACGCTGCACAGGAAAACCACTGGCAGCGCTGGTGATGTTATCTCATCCTGGCGCTTCGTGTTGCTCTGATAACAGCGTCACAGAACGGACAATGTCCTTCCCTGGTTTAATCATGAGACCCGCTGCCAGGCGCTACCTTGATATCCACAAGGTAACGTGCACACACGCCTATACAACTTTACTCTACGGAGATCTTAAAAATCTACCAATTGTGTGGTTTCTTTCGATGGCATAAGCACTTTACCCATCATGCTTCACACGAGGTCTTGCGATTGTGCATGCGCACACACACACACACACACACGGCCTAGAGTGATTATCTATTGGTCACAAGTCACAATTCCACGCCTTCATTAGAAATTTGAGTCTGCAGCATAGTACAGCATGATTGATTAACAAATACTGTAATTTGTCATGCAACCATAATTTTACCTTGCTAGTTATTTGATATAATTTTCTTTTTACATTTATCTGCCTCAAAGTCCGTTTTTGTGGCATTGGTTTTTAAGATGAATGTGAGTGAAAAGCTGCCAGCTCTAACAGAGGCAGCAGGAATGTATTAAACCAGGCCAATAACATAGCCCAATAGGCCTACTGCATTTGTTTTAATGATTACCAACCATTGACATAATCCAGCCATCATTGTCTGACTTATTCATTAGGGTCACGGTCATTGATAGAATTTATAAAAAAGCTTAGGTCGCTTATGCGTTGGCTTCTGCTGTAAAGTAAAGGTTCCGTAAACGTTTCGGCTGACAGACTGAAACGTATAATATGCTCACGACGGCGTGGGTTTTGTGTGGTTCTTGTCAGTAGCCTATGCATTCTCCATCCAATAACCCCACGAAAGGCAAGCCTAATGCCTTCTGCAAAACAAGGGTTGAAACAAGACATGTTTCTAATAGGGCTGTCCCGAATATAATTTTACAAGTATACAGAGTATTCGAATACTCTCTCAAAAACACCATTAAAAACACTATAGCATATACCTCCTGTATTAGCCAATAGGAGTGTGTGTTGAATGAATAGCCTTGATTTCTTCTTACAAATAGAGCCAATTGCAATCAATTGTGTTGATGACACAGTGTAAGGCAGGCAATTACATTTCAACATGTGGGTTTATATGGAGACAGTAGGGATTAATGGGAAAACATGCATGCACAATGTGAAAAAGCTAATACTCGAATCCCAATATTTAAATAGAATACATACCCAACGAACGAATACCGGAATAATCTAATATTTGGGGCCAGCCGTAGTTTCTAATAGTATATGGGTCTAAATATAGGCCGTCAACTAAATTATTTAGATTAAGTGTGTTCCAACATAGAAGTGAACAGCATACCGAACCGGTAATCACCATTAGATGACATGGAGGGGAAATTAGACCAGAATTAATATATATAGCCCAATAATGGAAATCCCCTAGGGTAGCCGTGTGTGTGTGTGTGTGTGTACACATGGCATTATGCATATGTACATATGCATGGGTGTGCATGCCTGGTTTATTACCCTTGTAATTGCTTCTTCATCACTAATGGGATTACAGTGCTTGGATGAATACAGTAGATTTGAGTGAATATCTTGCATGTGCACACACACAGGGACGCGCACACACACGCATGTACATGCACGCACACACAATCCAAAATGTTGAGGTGAAGAAAGACCACAATTCCTCAACAGTTATGAGGAGAAGCAGCACCTCCACAAATTCAACTTGTGTGTCTACACGCATGCACACACACACACACACACACACACACACACACACACACACACAAATGCATGTGCACACACAGTCAGAATAACAGCAGGAGCTCACAACTGGCGGTAACACCTCTATAGCTTCACAACATTCATTCCCTTCTTTTCATTTGCATCATTAAAGATGGGTGGGGGGAGGGGTGGAAGAATCTCTGTTGCCATGCAATACCCAGACTACTGAAGAACCCCCCACAGCTACTTCCCATTAAAAGTGAATACATCACAGTAGGATCTTCCAGAGTTGAACAGCAAAGCAGAGGGCCGTGCAACAAGCACCAGGTCAATGTATGTTGCCTTCATGAAAGACCTTTACAAACATAGTCTTCTATCTGTTGGTTATCTGCTGTTCAAGGACATGTTCAATTACATAACTGTATGCCGTGTGCAAACAGCTGTTTCAAGAAAGGGAGGCCACAATTGGAAGCAAAACCCAAAACATGGCACATTTGGTGGCTTTGGAAAGACTGAAGGAACAGGATAACTCAGTGGGGATTATACTTGACAGGGAATATCACCATATTATCCCTCAACATAGTCCATTGTGTTTGGCCAGTTATCTCTTACTTTGGCCCAACCCTCCATCACATTAAACTGGTGAGGGCACAGTCCATCATATCTGACTGTGGATCATAAAATGTATGCTCAGCCAGAACACCAAAGAGGGAACAAAGCAGAATGATCATACACTGCATTTGGGTTTGGCCAAGAGGAGGAAGATAACCATGAAATTTACAGTACATTGTTGCCCTGCTGTAAGGGCCGCTGAGAATCAGAGAATTATCACAGCATAGGTTTGAGTCACACAGTGCTTACTAAAAGGCTGCTGCAAGCACATTTTTCCTTTTATTGTAATAATTTTCTCTCAACTGTTTTAAGTACTGATTACAGCGGGCATTTTTCCATGGACCCCCTCATAATTGCATCACTTAAAGGCAAGGTCAGTCTTTCTTGCTAACTTTGAGCTCAAATCAAAACATTATCGCCTCTGGTCCTCCGTGGCGGCGCCTCACACATCGAAATGTTGACTTTGTTGATTCCAGTCGTGTTCGCCACTTTGTTTATGTTATATTTACGGAACCAGGGCTGTGTAGAAGTATCGAATTATTGCGGAGGACCGCAGAGCGATACTGTTTAGATTTGAGCTCCAAGTTAGCAAGAATGACTGACCCTGCCTTATATAAGACTAAAAGGACTTCAATACGTTTCCTACCATATATTCTTGCCTTATTTGAACATAGGTATTTTTTCTCCATGCTCGCTCACTGCAGTCAATTCACAATTTAATATATCAAGCTAGTTACTGTAGCAGCTAAATGGTTTGTTGTGACCTGCGTGAAGTGATTGATTCATGACAGATTGACGTGATGTGTCAATGTGCGCACACACACAGTACTGTGAAAAAGTATTTGCCTTACTTATTTCTTCAGTTTTTTCTTGTTTGACACTCTTACACCTTTCAGATCATTAAATAAACTTTAATTTAAGAAAAGGTCAATGCAAGTGAACAGAAAATGCCGCTTTAGTGATAAATCCATTAATTGTAGGTAATAGTTATTCAAAACCTATATCACCCATGTGAAAAAGTAATTGCCCCCTAAATCTAATAACTGGTTGTTCCACCCCTTGGCAGCAACAACTGCAATCAAGCATTTGCAGTAACTGACAAAAAAGTCCTTCACATCGCTGGAGGAATTTTTTAAATTTATATTCAGCCACATTGGAAGGTTTTCAAGAATTAACTTCTTGTTTAAAGTCATGTAACAGCATTTTAATCATATTTAAGTCCGGACTTTGACCGGACAACTTTTGTCTCATCAGTCCACAAAATATTTTCCGAAAAGTCTTGGGGCTCATTAAGATCTTTCTTGGCAAATGTTAGATGAGCTTGTGTGTTCCTTTGTTCAGCAGTGGTTTTTGACTTGGAACTCTCTCATGGATGCCATTTCTTCCCAGTATCTTTCTTATCGTTGTCATGTACACTGACTTTAATTGAGGCAAATGAGTCCTGCAGTTCTTTAGATGTTGTTCTAGGTTCTTTTGTGACCTCCTGGATGAGTCGTCAATGCACTCTTGGAGTAATTTTGGTAGGCCGGCCACTCTTGGGAAGGGTCACCACTGTTCAGAGATGTCTCCATTTGTGGATAATGGCTCTCCTCTAGGTTCGCTGGAGTCCCAAAGCCTTAGAAATGGCTTTGTAACCCTTTCCAGATTGATAGATGTAAATGACTTTGTATCTCATCTGATCTTGAATTTCTTTAGATCGGGGCATGATGTGTTGCATTTTGAAATCTTGAGAGCCTGCTTTACTTTGTCAGAAAGGTTCTCCAAGTGATTTCTTGATTCAACCATTGAGATTGTAATCATGCATGGGTGTGGCTAATGATATTGAATTTAGCTTTCCTGGTTAATCACAGTTAATTCATGATTTAACAAGGGGGGCAATTACTTTTTCACATAGGTCAAGGTAGGTTTTGATAGATTTTTTTTCCCTTAATAAATGAAATAATTGCAACTGCATTGTGTATTTACTCAGGTAATCATTGTCTTATAATCAAATTTGTTTAATGATCTGAAATATTTTAGTGTTACATCTGTGCAAAAACAAAAGAAATCTGTAAGGGAACAAATACTTGTATTTATTTATAAGTAATTATTACAGGCAAAAGGCTGCCGCGGACCCCACTTTGACAACCACTAGTTTACAGTACTGCTGGCTATAGGGACTTTGCTAAACAGTAGGAGACACTGCATAACATTTTACATTTACATTTATTTCTATTATTATTTATTGTGATATTTATTTTGATATTGGGAGATTTGGGCCACAGACGCACTCGCACCACTCCCCGTTGTGTGCATGCAGTCATGCCAACGCTCAGTAGCAGAATGAGGAATAAATGTAATTCACTGCACCTCTCAGCCTCCCAGGCTAGAGCTGGTGCTCACATGCCGCTCTATTGCCCCACCCCCATGAGCGTCCCTCTGGGGAGAACACATGTAGTAATGAGGTCATTTGCACCTAGAACCATCCCTGTGGCTGGTTGAGGTCTCCCTGTCTGATAAAGTCAGCGCAGGGCACCATTATGTGACGCATAACATATCATCGGACGTCTTAATGCATCTCTAATTACCAGGAATAACCCCCCAGAGGAGATCGCTCTCCCCCTCGCTCTGCCCTCCCCCGCTCTCTCTGACAAAAGAAGCACCTCAGTGTGAGTCAGAATTGTATGACTTTTAACCAAACATCCTGTTTATGAAGGCAATACGCTGCAAGCTTGAACACACACACACACACACACACACACACACACACACACAGAACGCAGACACTTGCAATACACACGAGAGCCTTTTGGCCACAGACGGTGATGTATAATGCATACAGCCTGTTGACTGGGCAGACTGGGAGATCACACACTCCTCTCTTCAAGTGTGTGTGTGTGTGTGTGTGGATATGAGGACGTATGTGTTGTGCGCGTGTGTGTGCGTGTTTGAAATAGGAATACACAGCTATAGACCGTGACTGACAGGCTTTGTTGCTTGGTTGATCAGTTACACAGGCTACAGACTCACATCTGTGCGTGTGTGTCCATTTTGAGCCTGTGGCAAAATATATTTCTATGGTTTGAATAGGCCCTATAGAAAGTAACCAAGCGTGTCTAGGTTTCAGATGAGACACCATTCATGTCAACTGTAAACAGGCTATGTAAAGGAATACAGCAATGGCATATGTGTGTGTAAAACATTACACTGATTCACACTCAAAACACTCCAGAGGATTGTCACTGATTGGCTACATATTCAACCACATGGGAATAAGCTCATTCGCCAAATCAGGTAGTGCTGTGACTGGTTGGAACAAAGACGACACCACATACGAAGTGGTGTCTCTGATTGCGTTCTTCTCTTCTGAAGGCCAAGAACTCATTTCTGCCCAGTACCATGAGATTGTCTGTGTTGTGCTACTTGACAAGCACTAGCCTGTGCCCATTTGAATATCCTCAGAATACATTACAATTACAATAGTGGCTGTCAGGGCCCGGTGGGCAGATGTCTGCATGGAAACAGCTGCACACTCCAAGCACAAAGACACTGTCAGAACTAGAGGAAGCTGAACAGGTGGTGCTGGTGAACACATTATATTATTGCATCACTCAAGGCTGGGTTAGTTTGCAAGGTATCTCAAAACATTGTTGACAGATTCTCATGAAATGTGGTGCTAAAGAAAAATCCATAACATTTCACCGGTTATGCCAAGATAGCCAGAAATTAATCCCAGTAATCTATTTTTAATAGTTTTGCTTTAATTAATTCATTTTTCATTATTTATGAAATTTTTATTAGAGAGTTTTTATACTTTGAATTCCGATCAAATGTCAAATAAATCATTAGATTTCTGTGATGTACTGTATACGTACTATGTAGGTACTGGTATGTATGTATGTATGTATGTATGTATGTATGTATGTATGTATGTCACAATACCATACATTTTGTAGTCGATACCAATACCAGTGTAATTCCATGGTTCCTACATATACATACATACATATACATATATATATATATACACACATATATACACATACACATATACACACACATATATACACATACACATATACACACACATATATACACATACACACATACACATACACA
>JAODLL010000377.1:0-14074 GCA_026546735.1 Forbesichthys agassizii | reverse complement strand
TATATATATAGTATATATGAAAAGGGGTAGAGAGATGGGGAGAGGTATAGGAGTGGGAGATAGAGAGAGGGAGAGAAAAATAGAGAGAGAGGAAGAGAGAGGGAGAGAGGTAGGTACAGATATAGAGAGAGGGAGAGAGAGGGTGATAGAGAGAGCAAGATAGCAAGCAAGAGAGAGAGAGAGAGAGAGAGAGAGAGACTGGTTTCTCAAGCTTAATGATCTGAATGACATTGTGGACATTGGGTGGTTAAAAGGTTAAAAGGTGAGGGCTATGGAAGACAGATGCTAGGTGCACAGGAGCCGGCAATGTGTATTTGCCTCTACGGTGTCACCTAAAAACACCGCCTACAATTGAGTCACAAAGTAAACTCACTTAATGCAAAGTGATTTACAGCAGGTATTTTTAGATGTTAATTAAACATATTTAGGGTTACAGTAGGTATATGCCTACAGGAGAGGCTGAGAGACTACACCTAATACCACTAGGCTATCTTATGCATCTACGTGTGTATTAATTTATGTGTATTCATTAAAGGGGATTAATGAAGCCCGTATTGGAGGCCTGGGTGATAAAGGTGCATTCATG
This sequence comes from Forbesichthys agassizii, assembly GCA_026546735.1. Classification (NCBI taxonomy): domain Eukaryota; kingdom Metazoa; phylum Chordata; class Actinopteri; order Percopsiformes; family Amblyopsidae; genus Forbesichthys; species Forbesichthys agassizii. The sequence continues at coordinate 13,488 of JAODLL010000377.1, read as the reverse complement.
AAGATGGCTTTCTTCCTTCCAGCCTGGTCTCTATGCGTCCACGCCGTCTCTCTCTGTGTTATTTGAAGCCTTGTGGTAGTGGTGAACAGGATGGGGGGCTAACCTCTCAGGAGGGCACTGATGGAGCCCACCAGAAGTGAGGGCGGGCAGGCAGAAGCAAGACGAATGAACCTCTTACCTAGCGTGTCGCTTATGCTGCGTTCACATGGAGCACGGCAGACGGCAAACACTTTATGGACAGCAAGGCATAAAAGTCCAATGGAATGGCAGTTGCTATAGCGATGTTGCCAAAATAATTGTATAAAAATATATTCAACACAATTATTTTTATAAGCAACTGTTTTAGGTAATTATTTTTGTATTGTATCGAGTATTCTATTGTTGCACCAAAAGTACTACCTTCTTGTTTTCGATGTTTTATTAGTGTGTGAGGGAGCTACGAACATTTGATTGTAAATGCTGTCGCGGAGGACGGCAAAAAGTTACATATTTTAACTTTTTTGCCGGCCAGAACTGATTTTGCCGCCCTGCTCTCGGCCGCTAACACAGTTCCTGCCATGTTCCATGTGAACGCAGCATTAAGCTGGCAGTTGTGTATGCTGCTACCGGCCCACAGCCACAGCCAGCTTACAGTGGGACCTCTGCATGCAGTGCTCTATTGGGTCTAAATGCAACAGTTTAGACATTGGGCTAAATAGATACAACACAGGCTATTGCTAACAGGTGAATTACCCAATATTGTCTACACAAGGTAAATATTGTCTACATATAACAAAGTATGAGGTAAGGATAACTACTGTATGCTTTTCTGTCCTTTTCCGGCAGTTCAATAACAACTTGTCTTTAAGATATTTAGCTCTAAGTACCCGTCCATTATTTGTGGTATGCATTAGCCATGTTTATATTAAAAGCTAGGCTTCCACACTGAATGTGCTGTTCTCCGTATGCAGTATATTAGCCATCTACTGTACAGTATATAAATGGATCACAACATGTGTAATGTTGGGCCATAGGAGTTTGACAGGAAGTGTGCAAAAATCAATAGATGCAGGTTGAAGCAGCCCAAACACTGGCCTGAAGCCCTTTTAGAATGATCACTGTCACTGAACTGCAAAGTTGCTTCACCTGCAAGTTCCCATTGGAAAACGCGTACAGTAAAATGAGAGATGTATCCAGACACTATTGGTGCAGAGCAAAGCAGAAATATAGTTGGAGATGACTTGCTCTTTACCTTTAGTAATTACTGCCCACATTGATTATTTCGGAAATAATTAAAAATGCAGGAGTGTGATTTCAGCCATTAGGCGCATCAATTAACGGTTGGCACCAACAGTAGATTTTTGAAGCTTTATCTCCAGGGCCCCATTGTCAACTTAGAAGTGGAAAGCTGGTATCATTTCAAAAAATGTCTACTGTGTCATTACCTTCTCCTCATATTTAATATGACCCTAGAACACCTTAACTCTGCAATACAAATCTAGAGAGCTGTAATCTAGAAGGTGCTCTCTTATCTGATTATAAAGAGGATTTAGTACTGGTGTCTAAATGCTAAGCTGGGGGACTGGTGGAAAGCTTATGTAATCATGAGACTGCAAGAGGCAAACATGACAAGCTCCCCAGCTGTAATACAACCAGAAAACTTGTTAAAGGTCATCTAAAAACTTAGTAGAATTGTATGTAAGAGGCTTGCACAACATTACACCACTGGCATAAACATTACAGAACCACAATTGCAAATAAAATGTGATTTTAAGGGGGAATGACAGCCCACACCGTAATGGAGTCAGTCATTCCTGGTCTTCTCAGAACACAGGCAAAGGAAGTATCTACGAATCTATTTGCTCTGCAAAGCTGAATACGTTTCTTCCAAAAATGCCAATGCTTATCGATTTGGCTCTCTGCACACTGACCACAAATCATGCGGAGATGAATGGCTGGTAATCAAACATAGCGTGGTGCAGCTGTGCTTGTGCAACCCCGGGGTAGAGCGCAACTGAAATAATGTTGAGTAAAGACCTCTCTCTGTCCCTCCTTCTCCTTCTATTCTCTCCCACACTGAATATACAGCAAAGTCACAGTGCCTCGCTATGAGAGCCTGCCAGCAAGAGGTTGAGACAGGGGAGTGAAAGCTTGCCTGCAGTCTAAACAACAGGCAGCTCCTACTTCCATATAGTAATGGTCGCCGAGGTGTACAGCTCCACGCGCTAGTTGGATCTGGGCAGGTCACATTTTCAGCAAAGCGGTTCTTAATGTGGAAACGAATATGTCGTACATCGCCTTAAAGTCTAAAGCCATAACAGACTGATTGAAACCACAAACCTCCCTGTGTGTTCTAGCCTCGCACACAAATTTATGAATATTATATAAATATATTTAAATAAACACTGATCATGAGTAACTATAGACATTTTCAGAATGTATCACAGTGTCGTTGGTGTTGTTGTTGTGCTAGAGCTTCAAGCACAACTATTATATCAGACAATCGTGATTGACTGCTTCCTAGGCACCCTGCGTGGGAGGGCAAAATAGCGCCGGTCTGTGCCCAGGCTTTGCTTAACATTCTCACTTTGACCAGCTTATTAGATGAGGGAGAAAGTAATGGTGCCCGTCCACATGAAGAGTAAGCACATTGCATGACAGGGCTTGTGTGCGGAGGACGAAGGGTGGGGAGAAAACCCTACTTGAAATGTGGGTAAAGTAGAAACATCAATATTCTTAAAATGCTCTAAATCTTCCATCATCTTTTTTTTTTTCAGGGCTGCCAAGATTGAATTAAATGTCTGAATCGAAGAGGGCCTAAATTAGGAATCATTTCCTGTCTTGGCCACTGAGTGTGTAAAGCACTAGAGATTCACACCACTGCTAAATCCACATTTCACATAGCAGGGCTTTCATCAAGAAGATTTGCATTATACAAATCAACAACAAAAGGATACTGATCTCAGCTACATAACTGAGCACCCAAACTAATAATATGAGTTTATGATGCCAGAATCATGGTCCTATAACTATTGTGTGTTCAGTTTCAGTCAGTTGAAATATGGTGAACCCTGAATATTTATTGTATACCGTCTCTACAACTTTGAACACACAGATAAAGTACCTCAGTGCCAGACTGTAATATAAATTAATAACATTTAATAGAAGGTATGAACTATCATTGGGGAATTCTGGCCCGAACCTGACGTGCCCGGTGAAATATGTGAGAAATATAGATCGACTCCACCCGGTTCAGGCAGAAAACACATTATGTCCAGCGCATTGCATGTTTTTACAGTGCACTCTAATTGTGATGTACCTAACATCCTCTGTTTGTTTTTACAGTGCACTCTAATTGTGATGTACCTAACATCCTCTTTGTTTGTTTTTACAGTGTACCCTAATTGTGTCACTTCAAACTTCAATTGTTTGATTAGATGTTGGATGCAAATTATCCCTGCAGACGGGAGAGATAGGGACATGGCCAGAATTTCCCTCTAAATACACTGTATATAAATGTGTCTCAAATATAACCGACATTGACAAACAAGAGATAGTGCCAGAGGCTGCTTCTGGTAAACTCATTATGTAAAACTATATAATGGTTGATGCAGTGGGTTGATAAAAGTGAAGGCCTAGTGTAGGCAAACAATCAAAACATATCTGTTAAGGTGTAGCTGTGTCATGTGATTTAGCAGATCATTCTTCTGTCATGTATAGCTGAGCTGTGACACTATTCAGAAAACAGGCAGAATCTTGCTTGTATGACATTTAGACATTTTTTGGGCAAAACATATTTTCTGCTGTTTGCAGATATTTGATTGTAGCTTTTATGTCAACCACAAAACAACATGTGTAAGCTAGGATGTCAGCTAAAGTGATAAAGTAAAGTGAGAAGTTGTAGTCTACTGTAATAGGGTAGGACTGGGCGATAAAAAGATAATTTCCTCAATAAAAATATAACAAATGTTCGATAAATGTTTGTTTTAATTCATTTGGATTACGAATGAAGCACAAACTGCAAAATTCCAATTGTGTCCAGTTTTGCATAACATTAGCCCAAGAGTATATGAATTGCAACCGAATGAAACTCATTGCATTTCATAGTTATTATTTTGATCTGCCCGAGAGACAGATGCCGTCCGTGATTGATTAACTAGTGGACAATCTCCCCTCGATCTACACCACGTTATTTCAATCAATTATTCTGTTAAAAAATAATATTGCGCATGTAGACGTACGTATTCCACGTAGAATGGGCGGCAAGGTGAGCTATTTCTGTAACAGAGAATGCTACACAGCGACAGTGTGCAGCTCTTAAAGGTACACTGGAATGGTTAAGAGATCGGGAAAACAGGCAGGCTCAAAATGTAATAGACTGAACTATTATAGCCTATTAAAATGTCGTCTCATTCCTCTGAACTCTGATTCAAAAAGTTCAGCACAGTCTCTCTATCAAATTGTTGAAACAGAAAAAATAAAACTATACTAATAAAACCCTTGACCCCAAATGAGGTACATGTCCATACATATGTTCACCCAGGAGCATAATTCAGCTTTTAGACTTGAAAGACATTTGATTGACATTTTTTGTGATAATTATCAATATCGACCGATAATATTTTTTTTATTGTGATACAATGTTTTATCATATCGCCCAGCACTACTTTAAGGTAAAAAAAAAGGTTTGTATGTTCAGAGATGTGTACCGACAAAACAGATCATGCTTTGCTTAGATTTGCACAGGTTTCACTGAGAGCTTGTTTGTTGTTGCCAATGCGCAGCACTGGCATGTCACGACTTGAACTTCTCACTTATTCCTTTGTAAGCACACCTGTGATATGGCAAATAGCACCTACACACACACACACGGATACTGTGTTCTGTTACCAGAGGGTCTATATTTAAGTGCATGCTGAACCAATACCAAAAAGGTTTGCTTCCTCTTCCACGCACCACGCCAAATACTGCAAGTGCCACACAGTAACATAGAAGCCTTAGCATTAGCCACAGATCCTTTCTCTTCTGACCACAACATTCATTATTCATTTGAGGTTTGCAGCACTTAGCCGAGCGCTTCTTTGCCAAGTCTCTCTCTAGGCTGTTCTTTGTCACCAACTGCTTCTTTTGCACCGCTTTCCAAAAGGACAATGCATGGTCTGCCTAGCTGGTTTATATTTCCTTTTTTACATTTTTTTATTCCCAGCCAGGGCTATCCCATACTCCGAAAGCACGAGGTGATGTTCATTGCTAACATCATTGACCCCGTCTGAAAGGCCAATCCGCTCATACATAAGCTTTGTTAAAGGACAGGGGGACCTCACAGGTGTCACAAACAACAGATTGTGCTGTAATACTAGGACATCTCATCCACGGGGCAAACTAGCAACAGCCTGATATGTGTGTGTTTGTGTGCGCGTGTGTGTGTATATGTGGGGGCTTCATTAGAGAAAATGTAAGGAATATATGCATGCTATGTGAATCCATGTTCCGCAAAGTGTTGTTTCACGTAGAAACGCACAGCACTCCGGTCAAAGGTTCAATGTCGTGCTTTTCCCCCTCAGGAGAGCTTTCGAAAAGGCTTCCCTGACTCCGGAGAAATGTCTGGTACCGCGGAAACTCTCTCAGCCAAAGACTATCTTAGCATAATCAGTGCACTCTGTGCTAGCCATTAGAGTCACGTTCAAGATCTCCTGTAGGAGCACTCCAGCAGCAGAATGTCAATGTAATTTGATTAAAGGTGGGATTTCCCATGGAGATTGCAAAAGGCATCCCCCCCACACAATAGTGAACAGGTCAGCAATATCAAGACATCTCTCTTTGAGATATTGATGGCGGTTGGCATAGTCCTTATATTTCATTCACATAATATATACTGACTCTGGGTGAGTGGTTGATTACAGCCACTGAGCTGGTTCGTCAACTTGCTAGTTTATCTTTTGAATGTTGCCCGGGCATTGATAACGTATCAACATATTACAACAACCTGATAGCTAGAAATACAGTCGATCTGCACTGCACTTGTTTTTACTGTTCCCGCACCCGAATCCTCATCTAAAAAGTCACCAGGGTCCTAAATTGAATCCCATGTGATTGGTGGAAGGAATGCTCCTAGCAGTACATATCATGGAACATTTAATATGTTAGCTGCTGCACTTATGTGAGGGTGGGTGGGGCAGATGCCCATCTCTGTGCCAGACAATTGGAGCAGGATATAGGAGACCCTAACGTATATATTATACAGCATGCGATTGGATTTCATCAAGGCTGACTGGCCTAATGGAGTCAGAGAGGTGAGAGGATGGGGGGGGGGAGGGCGTCCTCGAGATGAGTGGACTGTGAATACGTGTTTAATTTGACCAAAAATAAATTAATAAATGGAATTCACTCCATTGCAGCAAGCAATGTAAATACGCTCTCTCTCTCTCTCTAATTGACTAGACCACCCTTTGACATGATTGCATCATTCCGCTGACTCACTGCGAGTTCTAAAAAGGGGTCCATCTAGCCAGTGACAAAGACACAAAGTAGCACCGTACTAGAATGGAGACCGCACCGCTCCTACCTCACCAGCGGAGTCCGTGCCAGTCCTGGCGTGGAAGCCGGGGGCTGACACACTCCCATCTCTGCAAAATAAAAACTGGTGCATCTGCCCCGAAGCATTGCCAGAGTGCCCTGCGTCCAAACTGTGCCAGTCAGTTCATAACACAAACAGTACCGCTCCCTTATCTCTGTGGAAAAGTTCCCTGGCTCATTTATCACTGTCTGAGCGGTGTGTGTCGACTTCACCACTGTGTTTGGGTGCCTGTTGTTGAGATATGATGTCCCACACCTGAGTCCCCAACCTCCACGTCCTACACTTCGCATCCCTGGAGGTTTTTCCTTTTTCCAACAATGTGTATAACAGTGTCAGACCCAGCTTCTCTATTCACTGTTGCCATAGCGAAACAACCAACCAAATAAGAATAAGAATAGGAATACTAGAATAAGATACCACAAACAAGCAGGTATTGTTGGTCCCCCATGCAGCATGCGATGTACCGTAGAGGGGAATGTGTTCCCCCACTTCCTGAGCGTGAAAACCCTCCTCACAAGGGAAGTGAGTTTGTGGGAGGGGCGGGGGGGTGGGAGCAGCGCGATCACACTTTCTGTCTCGGTACCCTACCTTGGCGGCCACCGAAGAGCTGGGTTTCTCCAGGAGATCCCACAGCTTCTTTCGCTTGTCGGGGCAGCAAGTGTTATCGAACTCTCCCTCCCCCTCCCTCTCCCCCAGTGTCTCAGCTTCCCTTCTGAGCTCCTCATTCATCTGCTCTTTCTTCTGGTGGTAGCGTGCCTGGCAGCATGACTCCAGATAGATCTCATCGATACCCCAATAATCTAACTCCTGGCCAAAGGACAGGGCACACATCTCCTCCATCATGTGCAGTTTGCCCGTGCGGTAGAAGTTCAGGATGGAGGTGAATGCTCCCGGGTGTCGGTCGAAGAAGTATTCGTTCTCGTTCAGGCTGTAGTCGTCGCACACCTCCATGAGCGATTCGTGGGTGTTGCAGTCCTGCAGCTTGCCCAAGCGGGTCCTGGGGAGCCGGTCGAGGGTCCGCCACAGGACCTCGTGATTTAGCCCCCCAACGTTGAGACGGACTCGTCGGGAGCAGGCTTTGTTGCGGATTATTTCAATAGGCTCAGGAGGCAAGGAGGCGGTTGGTTGTAGGTTGGGTGATGTCAGCCCTGCCGGATCTGTTTTTTCAGCCATGGTGGTGGAGAGATGCTGGAGGGATGGGAACTTGTCCACAGAGATGTTAAGGTCAACCAAAATAACAAAATCCAAATAAAAGTGTTATTTATGTTGGATCCTTCTTAGACAAGTCCCTCCATGGCTGAGAAAAACCGAACAATTGAAAAAAGCTGTTACAGCAGGCGAAGGAGGTTAAAGACATTCACAATCACATTCCATGCTGCAAATGTTTATACATTAGGATATAATAGGTCTACATTAATATTAAGTCATATCTCTTCCCTGCTGGAAGCAAATCAACATGTTCTTCCCAAACATGTAATGTACTGGGATTTATGGTTTTATGAGAAATCAGGCAGTAGCAGATTGAACATGTATTTAAAGATAGAATAAAAGTAATTGCGGTCATCAAAATGAAGCCAAGTCAATTATCTTCTATTAAGAAGGATTGCAGTCATCAGAATTTAGATAAATAAATAAATGCAACAGTTTCTATTACATTTGGCACTCTTTAATTATTTGTTAAAGGTCTGGCACGATTCAGTCAAATCTGCCGATTACATTTGACCATTTAAAAGGAATAGCCACGTTATGAAAAATGATAGCTGTGATATATACTGTAGTCAGGACATCCTAATTAACTTATATTCTTTATAAAAATAAGATGCTAATATTTGCACTATAAATTCCAACAATGTTGAACATTGTTGCTGAGTTGCCACGATGCAAACATTTAATTAACAATTATTTTGTATCCGTGCTTTGTGTTAGCCCTGACTTTAATATAGTATAAACATTGAAAACTGTCTGTCTGTATTAGCCTACTGTACACTCCACAGTCAGTAATCTATACAAGCAACACACACTTATTTGCGAGACCAGAAGTGACCGAATTGAATAAAAAAGGAAAAAGAGATGCTCTCACCTTGGCGAAATAAACCACCTTTTGCATGCAAACTCCGCTTTTCCTAAAGAGAGCTAAAGAAAACGATCAGGAATTCCTGTTAGTAAAGCGACCACGATTGCGAGTACTCCGCGGACGCTGCGCTAAAACGGAAAATATGCGTGTCCCACATTTTGGTTGAAATTAACTAAACAATACACGTTTATACACTAAATAAACCACTAACCTAAACATAATCGCTTCATTTCCACAGAGCACTCCGAGAAAGAGCGTTGTCTCCATCAAAGGCTGATGCCTGCGTGTGGCAAGAGAGTCACCGAATCTATCTGCAGACGTCGTGCGCGTAAAGGCAACGGGAAGGAACGGGATAGGCGTACAGCACGGGGCGAACTGCAGTGTCCCACCGTGTACTACACAAGGAGAGGCGAGAGGAGCGCACGGGCTGCACCACAGCCTAGAGGCAAAGAGCCTACAGTAAGTGAAATGTTGTGTGAGGAATCATCACAGATGGAAATCAACAGCTTGCAATACGCAGCGAGAATGGCGCAGTATATCGTATACGTATAGGACTCGTGTTTTATATCATTGTAAATCTCAATTTTAGAGTAAACGTATAGCCATTGTATTATTAAGGGGTGCTACTGTATACTAAAAGTCGTATTATTTGTTCAAAAGGGATTATTCAAAAAATAATAACTTTAGTTGTATTTTATGTTTGGCCATTATTATTTAAAAACTCCCAGAAATTACATGACATCGATACAGTAGACCTTGCAGCATGTGTATCATGTGTAGTCCATGACGGACCACACATGCCACTTACACCACATAGCTCAATGATTGACGGTCCATTAGTAGGCCACCTCTGGTAGCCACTATGTGGGCCTGCATGGGCCACATGTGGCCCATGAGAAAGCTATTTCGTTTGACCAGAGCTGTCTAGCCTAGACTAACGCCGGGTGCGCACCAAATGCGTGAGATATGTGAACTTTGTTATTTTTCTATTTCACAGTTCATAGTTTTTTTGCATCCAACGATAGTTCTACTGGCCAGGTAAACTGTCCGCTACCATCACTCTGTATGTCAGAGTGTACTGTAGTTGTCGCCTGTTCAGCTGGTTTGGCCGCACCAGGGCCTGAGATGCTGGGCGCTGATGCTATACCTTTCCTATTTAAACAAAGCTTAAATCGTGGGCAACTAATATGATAAATTATCTCACTCATGGTTTCAAATTTTTTCCCAAATACATTTTAATACGTACGTGTAATTGTAATGATGACAGTACATCTGATTATTTTGCTTAATATCATGCTATTATATATATACTATATCATACCTGTCACAGGTAATGCAATGTATTCTGGGAATTATTTATTTGACTGTGGGACAAGAGCTACACATGTGGCCCAGATCATCATCAGTAACTGGTCCACATGTTACTTGCTTCATTAGAGCCAGTGCCACCTCTTCCACACCTGGGCCATGTTCAGTTCACAGCTGTATGCCAGTGCCGATTGAATGCCACCTGTGCCAGCTTCATGCCAGGCGTGGTCCAAATATGTTATGTCCATTTGAGAAGCAGTCCTAGGCCCCAGTAACCTGACATGCCAGATGGATTGTTGTCACAACGCCATCTGGGGAGTCTTACTTTCAAAAAAATACTTTTCACTACATTTAAGTGGATGAACCATCTGGTTGTTTTTTGTTGTCGGCACACCTAAACCACACCCGTATAGCTATCAACACGACGCTGATTGTAAAGTTCAGATGCTACTCAGACACATAAAAAAATGATTTAGAGGCTTTCTAGACTGATTCTCACGGCAAAATTAAACTCAAGCTCCGGAGATCAGGATGGTCTCGCAAGGCTGAGGCCACAGGCGCTTCCTTTCTCAATTTTATTGCACACATACACACACAGGCGCACATGCACGTGGGCATGCACGCACATCCTTAGGCCTAAACATCCCAATTACATTGAGATAGCTGAAACCTCAAGGTTATTGGGGCCAATCAGGGAATCTAGATCCAGTGAAAGTGAGAAGAGCTCTTGACCACGCACATTGCAGCCAGAGAATTACTGTAACAGGTGAACAAAATGTAGGGGGGTTGTGCATCCAGGGGGTTCATCACAGGCCATTTCACCCAATAAAGGTGGAGTCAGAAACTTGTGCGTGCTGAAAAGTTCTGTAAATTGTAACACAAACAAAGTGGTGCAGACCGCACCACACATCACTATCCCAGTGGCATTGCTCTCTCCAGCATTGCTTGCTACAACTGTATCTATAACTAGAGAACAGGCTCCCTTTCAAATGAATAGGAATATTAAATGATACTTCTGTTATTACGCCTGAGATCGTTACCTACTTTAATGTAACCCCCCACCCCCACCCCGTTTCCTCTCTTTATCTCTCATCCCTCACTCTCAATTTATATGACCGGTGTTCAATGCAGACATTACATTTGGCCCTCATGCTTATGTGTCTGTTCAACATTTCCCCCAACCAAGCGTTTTTCAGGAATGTGATTATACCCTGCATGTGTGTAATTGATTTCCCTGCTACAGTGCTTCGCAGTGGCAAGTGATCAATGGTACGGCATTGACTGAACTATGCTCAGGAGTACATATGCTACACACTAACCGCATACGGACTCCTGTACATGCCATGGGAAATAAAGACAACGTCAATAGCAACATATCGACCAATCCCTTGCACATGTACAGTGAGATATAAGTTGAGAAGCACAGAACTGGCATTAAATAGCGTGTCACTGACTGCATCCCTCTGTCTATGTAGCTATGCAATAATTGCATACGATCTGTATGATTTCTGAAACCATTAGTGGCAAATGGAGAAACTCCATTCCTGCCTTTACTGACAAATTAGCAGTTACTCTGGCCACAACGTGTAACTGCACGCTGTAGTCGTCATCTGTAGTCCATAATTTTGTCAATCTTGGTGATGCAGAAAGATGGAGATGGAGAAGATGGAGAGATGTTCAAGTAGTGCTGTTGGTTTCACTGGAGTTTGGAAGACAACGTTAAATAGTACGGTAACAGTAATTACAATGTAAAGTAAAAACGTGATAATAAAATAAGTAATCTAATGATTATTTGCCAATTGTGCATGTGGGTTGCTGTGTGTGTGCTTTGTGGATGATAAAATACATGGCACGTTTACTGCTTTGCGCTACTGTAACACCATTTGATTGCATGAGTACCCTGGGGATTGGAAACCAACTCCCTACCCATATAGTGGGAGGAATACCACTAGTTATTATTATCTTGATATCTTTAATTACAGTACCAACGTTCTAAAGCAATGTGTTGATGCACTGCAGGTTTCTAAAGGGGGTTTCTTCCTGACAGGGAGAGGTGGGAGAGCTTGCAATGAGATGATGAGTTTCTCTACAGTGATTCCTGATCATGTGGGCATGTGTACTTGCATGGGCTGTTGCCACGGCAACGCACATTTTAGCATCATTCTGAGGTAATGTTCTGGCCCGTGGAGCCGGCCACATTTGGAAGCTGGCTGGGCTGTTCTCTATCAGAGAGTAATTAAATCAACTTCTCGTCCAATTTAACCTTTGGTGCCTGTATCTACCTGTGTGTTATCCTCAGTCAGCGGCCTTGAATGATGTGTTGGAGGTCGGAACGGAGGTAAGAGGCTGAAGAACTTAGGGAAGAAGGCTTACTGTACGTACCTCTTTCACAAATCGCTTTGGCAAGAACATCATTATCAAACACTGGCTTTTGAGATACCTTTATTTTAACGCGGTTTAATTGTCCTTGACTGAAATTTGCAGCGTTACATTTGCAGGATTGCACGGCCGATCGTTTTCTAATGCTGTCTGTTATGCTACCAAACCTTTGTTCACAGTTTGCAGCAAAGATTGATGTAGCTCCACTACACAACAGCTCTGCTGGGCAAGACCGAAGCTTACTGCACACACGGGAAGATAAACAATCAGACCTCTATGAGCACAACGTTCGATGCACTGGTGAGCAGACAGGCATTCACGCCTGCACACCAAGACAGAACACTAAGATCAAGTGCTCGCTGTCATTTCTCCAGGCCTGCTTTGCCTTCCCTCTCATTCACACTTGCTCCCCTCTCTTAGGCAGTGTGTGTGTGTGTGTGTGTGTGTGTGTGTGTGTGTTAGGGTGTGACCAATAGCAGATGATGGACTATACACTGGAAGGCTCATCCCTGAGCCCTGAGTGTCGGCAATATTTTCCCTTTCCTATTTGTCACTTGTCATAAAGTGTGTCCACTCAATCATCCTCCCGCGTACTCCTGACAAATGCGGCGGTCGCGCTTGTGGTCCACAATCCCCGCATTCAGCCGCTGTCAGCACATATCAGAGAGACGTCGTCGTCTGTTTCACGACCCATGCCCAAAAAAGTTTTTAAACTGCCGTCACGGAGCTGACCTTTCTCCACCGCCTTACGTTTTTCTGAGGCGCTTTTATGGTCGCTGTACTGTAGGTACGCTAAACGTACGCTAACGTGTTGGTGCTCGTGGATAATACATGTCCGTGCAATGGCGGGCGGAGAAGCGCTATCGCTAAACTGGGCAACTGGGCAACACAGTTGCCCGGTGGACAGCCCTGTGGCCTCACAGCAAAAAGGTCCCGGGTTTGAGCCCTAGTCGTCCTGGCCTTTCTGTGTGGAGTTTGCATGTTCTCCCCGTGTCTGTGTGGGTTTCCTCTGGGTGCTCCGGTTTTCCCCACTAACAAAAACATGTTGAGGGATGGGTTAAATGCAGAGGATATATTTCGCTGCATGTACAGTCTCTTACAAAAGTGAGTACACCCCTCACATATTTGCAAATATGTGAGCATATCTTTTCATGTGACAACAATTAAGAAA
>JAODLL010000376.1:0-14075 GCA_026546735.1 Forbesichthys agassizii | reverse complement strand
ACATATACATACATATATATATATATACATATACATACATATATATATATATACATATACATACATATATATATATACATATACATATATATACATATACATATACATATATATACATATACATATACATATATATACATACATATACATATACATACATATACATATACATATATATACATATACATACATACATATATATATATATATATATATATATATACATACATATATCTTGGGTTTGACCATAGATTGAGTGGCTGCGATAGAATCCATAACAATGCAAGCAAGATAAGGTCAACAGACTCCATGCTGCTAAAGGAGAATAGTCTCTACACCCAAAAAATTAGTTTCATGTGTAATGTTGTATCTCTCAGTGGATGGGGACTTAGCAAAAATAAAGACTTTATTATGACCATGGTGGAATTATGCTGTTTACACCATTTAGGCATACAATATTCAGTTTTCTTGGAAATATATATTATTATTACTAGTGTGCCAGTGCTACAGATGTTGTCTGCACCTATTACATCCTAGCTGTCCTGGTAAGGCTGGATCTAGCATCCTCCTTATATTCTAAAAGAAGTGATCTCATTAGATAGTCCACACACACACACACACACACACACACACACACACACACACACACACACACACACACACACACAGGAGTGTAACACAAGCCACATTAGAATAGGGCTCCTGCAACATTTACTTACCTGTAGCTGTGTGGGGGGCCATGGTGTGTGTGTCAGATGACGGACTTGAGAGCTGTGTCTGCCTAGGCTCTGATGAACACTACAACACTCATCGCAAATCAGCACACCCCTGTTGACTGAGGCCCAGCGAGGCTCTGGGGAGTGACGGTGTGAGAAACAGTAAAGGATAAAGACAAAACACACAAATCAATTACATTGTTGCAAAACATCACAACAAAAGGTGATTCCATTTTTTAAATACATTTCAGTTTGCTAATTATATTATCTGACACCTAATCACAACCGTGCTTCTGACAGCTTCCGGCTAGGCTTTTCTCTTTCACACATGCACACAGGTGCAAACTTCAGACTGAGAGAATCAATTATTATAGCTTTACAATTCTACAGATGACATCATTCACTTCTCTAACAGGTTTAAAAAGGCTAAGTGGGGAACGGCAGAGGGGAGACAAACAGTTCTATATATGGGCTGTGAAAAGAGACAAGAACCTCTTCCTACAAGCTCAGCTTCCTTTTTTCTAACAGATGCTATCGTGTTGCTTTCCGTATACTGTATACGTTGTACATACTGTAGGCACTGCCTTGCCACTGTCATGGAACTAAGGCTCAGAATACCTTGTTGTGAAATGGTACCTGTAACCAAAAATAAACAATTAAGATGTCTACTTAGCACTGGTCTACCTTATTTAACCCAGCTCATGTAAGACTATAGTCTACAGGCAGCACAGATAGATTACACGAAGCTCTGGTAATCTAATAATTTAACTGATCATCAGACAATGGGGAGACATTGTATTTTATATTATGAAGGCTCCTTATTGACAGCTGAGGTGTGAAAGGAAAAGCTGCAGGGACTGTTCGTGGCTTTTAGCACCTGGTCCACCTTCTACGCCACTGGGAACTGAATGCTGACAAGCTGACCACAAGCTGCTTTTACTCTTCCTCAACAAGCTGTGCTAAAATTAATACCCCATCTTGAAACTCTAAAAATATTCACTACAACAACTGGCTAGTGGAATGGACTAGCAGTCCTCCAGAGCAGAAGGCATCCAAGAATTTTAGGGTTTATGCCTACCAACCAATTTGGTACTGAAACAGGTACTGAAAATGTTTTTAAACATTACTCAAGTAAGTAAAGGCTTAAAGGGCCTTGATTCAAATTTGATGTGATTAAAAGCACAATAGAAAGTCTGCACTGCATGCAAAGCCCTTGCCAGTTCACAGAGCGTCCTGTTTTGCTTCCTGTGTGCAATGAAAAACATAACGTCATTCCAGTATAAAAAAGCGACATTTAGTATTGTTCCCCTAATGACAATGCCACAACTCAAATCGCATGTCACATCCTGACATACATACTCATTCATTTTGTAATTTTTAAGATTATTTTATTTCCATTGGGGCGAATGCTTCTGCCTTTCGGTCTAGAGGAATGTAACATGTGTAAATTAAAGTTCGGTTCGAGATAAGTCTGAATAAATATTCCATATGTGTCCTAATGTAAACAGCATTTGGCTAACACTATTGTGTTTCAGTCTATGGCACATATCTACAACAAACCATCCCTACAATTTACCAACAAGGCAGCAGATTTAACTAAACGATAGAACTTGTTCAGTGAAGTTCATGCATTTGATTGTTCCAACTTTGTAATGGTTTATCATATTGTAAGTTTAACTAAGTTTAGTCATTAAATTCAGTGAACTTTGGCAAATTAATTTAAAATGTCAAGTAAAGCAAAAAATAATTTACCAATCAAAATGTTGAATTAATGTTCAATTATCTATAAATACTGAGGGCAAGGTGATTTGAGTGATTTGATTACTTTAATCTTACAGTATTAGACTACAGTACCGTACAGTATGGAGCCTACGGTATCGTACGGTACCGATAGTGTATACAGAACGGTACGCATTATAAAGTACAGTAAAGTACAGGTTATGTACTTAACAGTAACCCGTTTTTATTAATAGCAGGTCAAGTAATGTACGGTAACGGCTAAAATAACGGTACAGCAAAAGAAAATATAATAAGAGCTGTGTTAGGCACTTACCGGGAACACTGCAATCAGCGCAAGTGTCACTATTTCGTAGACGTTTAGACATAATTTGCTCAGGAAAAGGGGGCAATAAATTTACAAGTTGTTTCGCTATTAAACCTGTTCAGCTAATCGTTTGTCTTCTGTGTCAGCCACAGATAGCCACTTACATCCTGAACAACGGTCTGATGTTACTAGATTTGCGGTACATAACGGAAATACCATAGAGACCTATCCAGAAAGACTTGTACAACCATACAACTACCCGCCGCTCGCCAACAACTTAGCTACCAATGTTGCAAGTAGCAGCAGATGAGATAACCACATAACGGAGCCTATCAAGTGGCAGCTGCGATTGTGAGTCACCGGTAGGTAGTACTACTGTACTACACTGTACAACCCCCAGCCTTCATACCGCAAGTGGGTGTGTTCGATTTATTTAATCATGAGCGCCTGATAATGGCGACAGGTAACTATCGATATTGGAAGATCACAAAGCAAACCTTTCTTAAAACGCCTTACTAATTGAATAGGCAATGTCATCTCTCAATATCACTAATCTATAGTACCTGCTCTCCCCAACACCACGGCCCGCCAACACCACCTTAAGCAATTTAAAGAGGTTGTGAAATCAAACGCACCTCTTGGCACGAGCTATTCAGCACATGCGTTATTGCGTGCAAAGTAAAAGCGAATCCTTTAATTGTCTGATTAATTAAACCCAGAACAATCTCATACGATGCATATGTTTTCTAATATATTATGTGTTAATAAAAAATATATTTTTGATGTTGATTGGCAATGTGTTTACATAATGTTCAGCGCCATTTGCATATTTTAATGGTTTGGTCTCCCGGTGGAACTAACTACTCTATAAACAATGGGGGTACATTTATTTAATAAAAAATGAATGTGCGGGGAAAGTGCCACATCACATTGTAAGAATTGTATGATTTGATAACGTGAAATCGTCAGGGGGCTAGATCGGATATGTTTAATAAGTGGAACCTGCCATATTTTTGTTATAGACACCCCCACATTAATAATTGTGTGGTCTCGGCACTTCCTCGTTCAAAAGTTTTATTTAGAGGAAGCTTTGAAAAGTTGGCTATAGCTAGCACATTTTGACATCGTTTTAAAAACATATAACGGCAATGAATGATGTTGCTTTTTCTGTTGAGTATAGTTAGGGTGTAGTGCTGTCCTATGGCTGTAAATAGGGGCTGGCCAGTGTTATACTGAGAGAACCCCTCCATAAAGAGGAAGATGTCAACAAATAATGTCAGCGAATGTTTTAGGGTGAACTTTCCATTGCATGCCTCGGTATGGGACAATGATTACAGAAAATTGGAGAACGAACTACCTCAGGTTTGTGACCATTTGACTAGCTAGTTAGAATAAATGACAGAAGCGGCTCAATTAGTCTATGAAACCAAGCTACAAATTCCGTGCACTATAGGGTCTATAATGTTCTTTATTCGTAGTAGGCCAGGCATCTCATTAAGAGGTTAAGATTTGTTTTACTGCGAATTCAAACAGGTCTCCTCCATATCAATTGGAATTGGCTTTGACAAATGATAGTAAAAGTATGAACACTCCTCGATTGCATTATACGGTACTCCACTGTCAAACCAAAAATAATTTTTGTTGTAGCATAACAACAACCCAGACACAAATCGAGGAGCATCCCTTATGATCGAAAATTATCTTAATTTTTTATTGTATTTTATAAACAACTTAAATCTTTGATTTTATTACCGTTTTCACTAGAATTTAAAAACACTGTCCCACCATAACCTTCTCCTCTCTCTGTTTCCGCAGAATGAGATCGAAGCCAAGGATCCCAGAGGAAGAACACCTCTCCACTTGGCTGTGTCTCTTGGGCACCTGGAATCCGTGAGGGTGCTTCTGAGACATGGTGCTCAAGTAACTAAAGAAAATGCCAAGAATTGGACAGGTAGGAACCTTAAGAAATGGCATTTGTTGACCGGGAATCCCGTTTATGATTCTGCTATGCTTCCCGAAATTGGTTGGCTGATGCTTTTAGTGGTATTGTGAGCGGTTTGACCACAGCTACTCATGTCTACAAATCATCTTAATGGGATGTCTTTTTAAAAATCCCATCTATTATCTCTGCTGTATTGCAGTATCGCTTTCACATTTTAAGACTTCAAGAACTGACTTTATTTAAGATATTAGTTGAAGCTTGTACGTTGAAATATTTCTCTTTTGGTGAACAGTGCTGCAGGAAGCTGTGAGCACCGGAGACCCAGAGATGGTGCAGCTGGTTCTTCAACGCAGAGACTACCTCAAAGCCTCCACGGCACTAGGAGGGGTGCCTGAGTTGCTGTCTAAGATTCGAAAGGTTTACTTTAGAACATCTCCTCACTCCTTGTTCTACATTCTCTCACGTCTGTCAGATGTGACAGGCATAAGTAACCGACACATTTCTCCCTTCACGCCAGTCTCCGGATTTCTATATGGAAATGAAATGGGAGTTCACCAGTTGGAGTAAGCTATTTTTGTGTCTATGGTGATTACAATGTGGTCCATGTATTGACAAATTGACTATTACCATGCCCAATCACCTTAACACAACAGTATGTGTAACCAAAGGATATGTCGTGGGGATTTAGCTAAATACAGTGGTGTGTAGTTTTTCTTTCTTATTCTATATTAATGAGCTATTTCCCACAGTTCCCCTGGTTTCTCGGGTTTGTCCAAGTGATGTCTGTCGCATTTGGAAGAGAGGAGCCAGCCTGCGAGTTGATTCCACTCTACTTGGCTTTGAGAACATGACTTGGATCAGAGGCCGCCGCAGCTACATCTTTAGAGGAGAGGGTGGGTGTTTCAGCTCTATTCTGCAATGACAACATGTCCTTGGAGAGTAACTTTAGCTTAGCCTATATTGTGTGTGAAATGTTTACACCTGCTTGTTGTTTTCCAACAGACACGTGTACAGAGCTGATAGAGGTGAACCATGATGATGAAGTGGTGGACACTGAGCGCTATAACATATCCCAAGAAATGGAGGAGGTGACATTGGATTCAATGCAACCAGCTGAACAGGAAGTGGCAAAGAGGTTGACGTCTTCCATTGTCAACACCTACTTGGATACTAAGGATATCGCTTTTGAGAGGCAAGAGTTTAAGTATATAAGTTTGAGCATCAGCCAAAAAAGGAGTCGTGCATTGACTAAACACATATGAATCATATTATTTTGTACTTGACTTATCCACCTGCCAAAATTATGTTTTCATTTAAATGTTTGACATTAAATTATTTTTTATATGGTGTTTTCAATGTTCAGATTTTGTCCTTGATAAATGCTAACCAGTAAATGCATATCTAATATACCACAAGACAGACTAGACACTACATTGTCATCTGCATTTATGAAAACATTTTAAAATAACACTGTAACCTTGTTACACAGGATGAAGTCTGGGATATGGGGTTGGAGAACAGACAAGGCAGAGGTTGTCAATGGATTTGAAGCTAAGGTTCATAGACATATTTCTATTTTTGTAACCAGCCACATTTGCTACTTGCAAAAAGTAACGTATGATTTCGCCTTACTTGATGCTGCTTTCGCAGGTATTCAATGTAAACAATGTGAGCGTGGTCATCAGGACTAGAACAGAGCATCTGACGGACGAGGAAAAGGCCAGAATAAAAAGTATGAATAAAGCACTTCTCATATATTACGTCCTAAATGTATTTACATTCACAAAAATCATAATTCTGTCAAATTGAATGTAAATGTTGATTTGACAGTGCTGATTTTCCATATATTTTGTTCATAGGTGAGAGAAATGTCCTGGAGTCTCTCCTTGGAACGGTGGAGCAGCACATTAGTGCCCAGTGGGTAGGTTGATGACATGTACAGTGTATTGGCAAGTATCTGGCAATACGTATCCTGATGCAGGGAAAACTGTTGTAGCAATGTGTGGCGCTGCTCCCCAAAAAATAACAGAAAAACATGTAATCTTGCTCAGGAACTGAAGATGGATATTAGCTTTAAGATTAATCTGGTAACAAGTATCATTCCTTTCTTTTAAACATATGTTGTTTAAATTTATTTTTATTTGATACTGTGATTTAGAGAATTGATACAGTATCATGAACCGTAATATCATGATTCTCAGGTGTATTGATATTTTCTTACACCACTAATGTACAGTAGCCAGTGAACACCAGTTTTACCAGTCAGTTTAATATAATGGTGCTCTCCTCCATAGGACACGACTCTTGAGTTTGCAACTGCCACAAATCCCACTGCCATCACTCCAGAGGAATACTTTGATCCAGACTTTGACTTGGGCAATAGAGACATAGGCAGGCCTATTGAACTGAGCACCCGAACACAAAAGTGAGTGATATTGCCAGAGAAATCATATTGATTCAAAACCCATTGACATTTACTTTTAATAAATGTGTTTACCTTGTTCTTCACAGGTTCAAGGGCACATTGTGGATGAGTGAGGAGCACCCTCTTTCCTTAGTGGAGCAGGTAACTCCTATCATTGACCTTATGGCCCGAACAAGCTCCCACTTTGCAAGGCTACGGGACTTTGTCGCCCTCAAGTTTCCTCCTGGATTTCCTGTAAAAATAGGTACTTCAAATTCCCCTAACCAGCACTGACAAAAGTAAAGGGTTTTCAACACAGAGCCTACATTCAAGGCTCACATTCACATATTGGTCTTTTTGAAATAAGTCTAATATGTGTGTATATATAATGTTTTGTCTCTCTTAGAGATTCCCCTGTTTCATGTGCTCAATGCCAGAATTACTTTTGGTAATGTCAACCAGTGCAGTACAGAAGAGCAAGTCAATACCTCAACAGCCACAACACCAACACCCTCAGGAGAGGAAGGAGAATCCAGTGGTAGGAACACATTTAACAGCAACTAAGCTCTACGTGATATAAACTCCATGCCTCTGAATTTAATCCACATACTCACATTTGATATATAAAACATTAATTTTGATCAATGTATCTAGAGGCACTACATGAAGTATACTCGTCACCATCAATGTAGTGAAACTGTAAATCCCATGTTTTTCAAAATCTATCTTTTTATAGAATCACTACAGTAAAGTAGCAGATCAAAACAAGCAAATGGAAGTGGTGTTACCTCTGAATGTTTTTGAATACCGGTTCGTTTGCTTGCGTTTCATTCCTGCAGCGGCCCCTCCCTTCCAGGTGTGTCCGTCAGTGTTTGAGGTTCCTGCACACTACCGTCTCCGCGGGGATGGGAGCAACCGCCACCCGCTAGTGTCTCACCACGACGAGGAACTGTTGCAGTACGCTATACAACAGAGTCTCCTGGATTCTAGCGGAGGGCCAGGCCAGGTCACACACCATTCCACCTACGCATCCCATACGGTCTGAGCTGTCCTCATCAGCCCTACTTAATGTGCTTTTTGTCTGTGTTCTTCCAGGAGATGGCTTGGGAAGATAGTGACTTCACTGATGCTGTGCTCAGTAGCCAGAGCGACAGGTAGATATTTGATGCACAATAGTACAAGTTTAGCCTACTGTCAAGATGCTCTTCTAGATATATGTGTAGGTCAGGGTTCCCACTCCCAAGTTAAGTGTCATAATACCTGACTTTTCCCTGACTGTCACTAATTTCCCTAATGAACGGGAAAAACAGGCCACCAGGACGATTATGTGTAAAAGGGGCCGCCTGCATTGTGACTATATAAAAACTGAAAATGAATGTGATTTATATTTTTGCGTAGTTCAGACCAATAATTCCATGATTTGTTGAGACATCTCAAAATATAATACCACAGAAAAAGATATTTATGAATGATGAAAAACATTTATGTGGTTGAAAAATGATTTACTGATAATCCATAATTCAACTGAAAAATGTATATAATTTCCTGACTCCATGTCTGAAATCTACTTTTTTTAAATTCCATGATATTCCAGAAATGCAATGACCAGTGGGACCCCGATTAGGCATAGAAAATTCATAGATGAGACATTTAATAGGTTTCCTGTGCCAAGTTAACACATACCATTCTCTCGTTATTCAAGGAGTATCCCAGAGGGGGCGCTCATGGACTACAGAGACACATCCAGCCCTGCCAGCTCCACCTCAGCTTCCAGCCCTGAATCTGACCTCCGCCTGGCCATGGAGCTCTCTGCAAGGGCTCAGGAGGAGGAGGAGAAGAACAGAAGGCAGGAGGAAGACGAGCTGGAGAGGATATTGCAGCTATCGCTTATTGACAAGTAAAGGGAAGGAATGAGCAGCGACGCTGTAGCTATGTTTGTGCCACACCCAAAAGCAACCACCATGCCTCAGCCTACTGCCCCAACCTCTACAGTCGTCTATGCAACCACAAGTATTTGGTGTCACTCGTCATTATTGCACAGGTAATAGCTCTATTCAACAGGCTATTTTTGTTAACAGCATACTCCTTTTATATGTTTGTATCTCAACATTTAAACATAGTCACTTTCTCTCTCTCTCTCAAGCAAGACCCTTGGATTTTTGGACATGATTTTAAACAGGTGTTTTTGAGGTTGTTCAGTTGAGTGTTCACATTGTAGGCCGGTATAGATGAGTGTCTGTAACAAAGGTTTTGAACCACTTAAACAGACTATTGTTCTATTGAGTCACTTAACAGAGGCATGGTCTTACTGAACAATTGAATGTCTCAGGGTTCCATCATTCTTCAGTCCCTTGCTTTTAAAATGATGTTGATCCATTGTAAACCCATTAGATGTTAGTAAGTGAATTGTGAGAATTAGATTTTGAGTAAAATATTAAAAGTTTTCTCTCTCACTCATATATACACACTTAATTGATAAATGTGATATCTTCTCTGCATATAGTGAGTGAGGTTCTTAACTTTTCCTTAGGTGGAGAGTAACCTTTCATCTGGCCAATTTAATGGTGCCCTCTCTTGGGTCTCCCACTCTTAACATCAGACATTATCACCTCATTTCAAAAAGCAATAGCAGAGCCCACTGTGCCTGGATGTGGAGAAATAATATCTTAGAAGCTAACAAGATCTTATGATGTACATTATATACAGTATGTTCATCATAAAACCTTTCTTAAACAGTCCCGTTTGGCCACTTGAGGCCTCGAGTACAACTAAGGGCTCTTTTTAAATCTGGTCACATTTAGATCTCTGTGCCCAAACATTCATGCAGTGTCTGCTTAGTCACATGATTCTGTGATGTAGCGTGATTAGTGGGCGTAGCAGTTAAACGCCCAAGCATAACAGCACAAGACTTAACTTCTCAAGTAAATAAGCATCTTTTTTGAAAGCATATCTTAACAAAATAACACAAAGGGGTTTACATTTACAGAGTGATACTGAATACAATGCATGAACCACCATTCTCTTGATTTCACTGAAACTATTAAGACTCTGCTTTAGCTGTTTTTTCAGGGGCTTGTGCTCGAACTGCAAAGTGTAATGATCAAATTGCCAAACTGCAACCGTACCAATGATGGCTTTAGCTATATTTTTGCCGAACTCTCTTTGTAATGCACCATTTTCTAGCTGAATAGTGGTGTTTTTTGTTTTTTTTTCCATAATCTTTTTTTTAATGTTTTTTGTTTAAGATGTTTCTTAAATAAATGCACTTTATTTCCACACAGACTAAATTTGAAGATTTCAGTCAACAATAAATGAATGGGCTTCATGATGTCTACTATAGTATTACATAAGTTAAATCATGCATGCATACACAACAGAGTAGCCTATAAACTTTATGTAATGCATCTAAGAATACCATGTAGAATAATATTGTTCTAAAAACAGGATGGCATCTTTTGTAATGTGCTTTGCAAACTTCAACAGAACTCTGTTTCTTTTACTTAGCCAGATTTTCAATCTTTTGTTGTCAGAAAGCAACAATACAAGTGAATACTATAGACTTTGTAAACTGATGTAACTCATGCAAAACATGTTTACCAAAATATTGTTTTCCCTTTGGTGTGATATGCTGTATTGTGCGATTCCCAAAAACCTTCAAATGGCACACTGTAGAAGTGGTTCTGTATAGGCCTAGCCTAAATATAAAGTGTAAAATCACTCTATTGCCTAAATACATAGGCTATTTCAGTGTGTAGATAATTTCAGTTGATTCAAAAGGTTTTTCTTAAAAAGTGATCTTGTGTGATTTCATAATTGAGTGTTCCGTGCATTGTAGTTGTCATAGCTTTTCAACAGGTGTATATTTCTATATGATATGGTACCATCGTGGATCCTCTTCGCATGACTCATCACCTGAGTGACATCTTCACTGACAAGGTAACAGGTTGTAAAAACAGACAACCATTATGATCATCACCAGCAGGACGAAGACAATTTCCAATGACACTGTAACACGATTAAAGATCGATTCCAGAAATTCAATATTGTTTATTAAAAAAATGTACAAATCAGACCTCTTAAAAAAAAAAGTTTGATATGAATAAAAAACTAAGCATGAAATAAGCCTATAGTCCTGCTGTCTCATATGGCTGATCCAATTCCGATTGGCCATTGTGATGATAGAGATGTTCATTTGAGAATCTTAACCAGATTCTGATTCTGCAGGACCTGTCTTTTGTCCTTTTGATTGTCCATCAATTGTCCGCTAATCAAAATACTAATGCAAAAATGTAGCAGAGGAGATTACAATTATTTTCAGCACTGCAAAAAAATCAAAATTGAATTTACAAATTTTTATTTTATTTTTTTAAATATCTTTTTCTGAACACATTTTTAAGCAAAGTTTCAGCCCTGTACCATAAAATGTTGCGATCTTACACACATCCATTCATCTATCCTAATCCGTTTATCCGTAGTTGGGTCACGAGGGCAGCAGATCCAGCAGGGGCTTGGGAAACGAGCCACATTAACCAGCTCTGACTGGGGAATCCCGAGGCATTATATTATTATTGCATTATATTCAATTATATATTAAATCGACACCTCTTGCAGAATTGTGTACCAGAAATTGGTGCGTAAAAGTGTTTGATGCTAGAAATGTCCTGGGGGTAACGCCCTAGACTCTGCTTAACGTGTCCCCTCATCAATGTTTAAACAAGACTTATTCCATTGCAAATGCAAACATATTATATATTCTTGTTTGTTATTGATTGATAGGCCTACAGTGACATTTCTGATTTAGACGTTTTTGTGTATAAGCCTACAGATCACATTCTGATTAGGGGCTGAGCCCCTAAATGTCTGATCCTAGAATCGCCCCTGGTGCACAACCTGGAAATCATTGAGCTGTTATTTGCTAGATAGTCAATCAGTAATTTCATCCAATAACTTGGCAAGTACTTTTTGAAAGTGCCTCTGCCGGCCCCCAGCCTTCTCTAAATAGTTTAAATGGACACCTTCCTGTGGTTCTATCATAACAAGCTATTTGTTGTGCCAGATAGCGCATTGTTAAAGAAGAGGAACCCTGCACTGATGCCATTAAATTTGTTAAGAATTTCTAATAACGTTCTTGTTGTTTTTGTTAGACCTATTTGTCAAAGGTAATTTGTGAGCATTATGATTCATTGTTCAATCAAGTCATTATTAAGGTGTGTTGTTGGTGCAGAATTGTTGGTCTATGTTGGTTAATAGGCTATCATTTCACAGAACTCTGTTACCATAGGCTATGAAAGCCCAGTTATATTGGCAAAGTATAATATGGCCATGGTAAGTGTCAGTCCTCCATCCCTTTATTCCATGCTGAAATGTTAAAGAGCAATGAAATATACAAATAAATGTCAAGGTTGGGGTTTTATCCTTAATGTGTTTGACTTGTATCCCCATTACACAGTACTGTATCCCTCAAAATATGCATTATGAAAACCAGTGCGTGAGCATTATGGAGCAGCTATCACATTGGCCTAAAATTGAAATGGGTAAATTGGTTTATAGAGGTACTGGGAATGCTGAGTTAATATGTCTATAACAATATGCACTGAAGAGACTGTTTTATTGTGTGCTTATAGGACACAGATTTAAGATTTCTTGGTTGCCAATCAAACAATAGCAATGGTATATAAAGCACAGCAAGTACTAAATGGCTGATGATAATTACCAAATAACTACTTGTAATCAGAAATTAGTAGAAAGTAGAACATTTTGTTTTTTGCCCTTACAGTATTGTTGATACTATGTTGCAAAATAGGCAAACGCCTACTTTTAAATGAGTGCAGTATAATCACATTATGGGGTAATTGTTAATATTGTTGGAATATACTGTAAAGTCACAGCCCATTTTCTGTTTTGTTAGTTTTCGTTAATATGGGATATGAAATTGCAGAAAGTATAAATTATACTATGCTGTTGTTATTACATATTTTTGTAGTCAAGCAATACAGATAGACGAGGTCTATCTATAAAATGACTTTTCTTGACAGGGTTAATCAAAACATTGACCAATTTTACTATATATATGTAACTGTAAAATAATGTTACCATTCAAATTGGAAGGATTCTTGAAAATATTTTTGACAGGCACCACTGGTATCCCCCTAAAATATGATGTCCACATATATCTTCAATATTTCATAAATCCATTTACAGTAAAATACAATCTATAACAACACTCCTGTTTCCCCTATCATTTTAGAGACATTAATTCACTACCTTCCATCAACTCAGAATGTTAGGGATGTAGAGTTCTGGTGACTGGTGTACACATACCAATGCGCCTTAGCACTGTGCACTTGTGCCAATCAGGCGGCAGCTGAGGATTGTGTGTGTGTGTGTGTGTGTGAATGGGGGTTCTGTTAAATAAGATGTAAGATGTTATATTCCCTTTTATATTGATGAATTTTAGATGTTGCAAATCACTCATTTGAATGTGAATACAATTTAAATTCATTTGAATTATCCTGTTGAGGTAAAGGGCAACAACTATGGTTAAGAAATGCCAGGAAAACTGAACATGGACATTATACACAGAAATACATCTTTTTAAAAATGCATTGTAAATAAAATTATATAGTGAATTCAAGAACTGTTTTTTCACATCCGACTAGTACTATATTTATAAAGTGAATTTGCACAACAATATTTTCATTTTTCATGCTTTCCTTTAAGTTATTAATGCGGTTGATTGTTGATGATTGTTAAAATAACATAACACTGGTGACTAAACACAATTAATGTATCTTTAAGAAATGTAAACAGTCTTTTCTTTGATGAGAAAATATGTTTTCTTTGTCTGGATAGGCACAATATCTATACAACAGTTACAGCCCTGTTACATTTGTATAGGCAACTTTAAGGCAAAACAGGCTATCTGAAGTTAACTGAACACATTAGACAAAGACCAATACAATATTTCAA
>JAODLL010000375.1:0-14076 GCA_026546735.1 Forbesichthys agassizii | reverse complement strand
CCTACCTGCTGTTATATACAGTACTTACTGTAACCCTACCTGCCGTTAAATACAGTATTTACTGTAACCCTACCTGCTGTTAAATATATACTGCAACCCTACCTGCCGTTTAACCTCCATACTGTAATCTCCCATGTAGATATTTGTATTTGTAAACCATCTTTTTTTTTCATGCCTTTTTTGTTAACTACAATGTAGTAGGCTATTGTTGCAAGGGTTAGGGTTAGCCTAACCCTAAAACCCTTTAAAGATTAAACAGGTTGGACTGTTACTAACTTGTTTAATCCTTTTCTATTATTAAAGTGGAATTTTAGTTACCTGAGCCAGTGCTTTATGCCTGATCCAGTATAGCCCCGTTGGATGGCAGCCCAGGCTTTGTTGGACTCCTGGATGAGTGGATTATGTTATGTTTCATATCCTATAATTCACAAGAGGAGAGGAACATCAAACATATTTTTTCATGTTGAATTTTATTTTGAGATGAAACAGATCGTAGCTTTTATACTATCTTGTTAATCCCATTTTTATTTGGTTACCTAAACCAGTGCTCTTCTCAGTATCTTTTAAGTTACTGTGCTTTCCTTTAAACCTAACCCTAACCCTACGGACGAAGTCAAAAGTCTCAAGTATAAATGGTTTATTTAAAAATGTTTTATGTTTATATATGTATATGTTTATATATGCATATGTATGATAGCCTCCATCTGTTCAGCGCTAACGTGCATGCCTGCATGCTCACTCAGATCGCTCGTAGCACCGTCTTGCGCATGCAAATACATTTTGCCTGGAAATCTATTTGGAGTTGCTGGAAGGAAGCCAGAACGGCCTCCTTCTGTCTATCTCATCCACTCCCAGCCCGTGGCTCACACCAGGAGCGCTGCCCACCCCCTTTCCCCCCGTCAGACTCCCCTCGTGTAGAAGACGGTGCTCCGCCGAGCCCCAAGCCTCACAGCCGGCCAGCGCGCCTCCACCACAAGGCAATATGCAGATCCCACGCCGTGACTGGACGGTTTGCTCGGCTGGGTAAAGCACGCTGATGATTTTCACACCAGATGAGCTTTGTGGTGCCGTGGTGCCCTCGGAGGCCCAGGAGACCCAGTTAACGGTTAAAACACTTGGCTGTGTGTCTCAGTGCTGGAGATATATTAAATTTAATAAGTAATATGTGTAAAGTACAGTTGAGAACAGTCCTAATGCTTTTACAATAATGCACTTATTGTAATTAGCTATGAACTACGGTAACAGTAGCCTAATGATGTAAATGTTTTCTGCAAAAACACACTGGGTAGATGATATTGTTAAACGGACAACCTGTCATTTTGTCCCACTGTGTATGCACGTGCATACATGGTCTCCCTGATTCGCTACTGGAAGCATTTCTCTCTTGTGCCTATTTATTTATAGTTTGTCTCAAATGTATATTGTTTTGGTGAGGAATAAACCTGTTACCTCACATTTATATGAGAAATATATTAATTTTCTCACATTTGTATTGTTTTGGTGGGGAATAAACCTGTTGCCTCACATTTATTATATAAAGTCTCTGCTATAGGACAGGCAAATGCCACTTACTGTTAGAGTGATAAAGGAAATCCATATCTTATTTTAACTTTAAGGTAATTTACCGTCTTTACCATTTATTGTAACATATACCTTGTTTGTAGTATATTGTTTCTTATTCCTTATCACTTATACTTATTTTACACATTTAATTTCATGTAATATAACTGTAAAGCACTGAGCTGCAACTCATTTAAATCAAGTTTATTAAAAGGTGCTTTTTATTGTCACATACATGTAGCAAAATTCATCCTCTGCATTTAACCCATCCCTCAAGCATCCCTCAAGGGAGCAGGCAGCAGCTGCTGTGAAGGGCTTAGGGACCAACTCCAGTTAGAGTTGTGTGTGTGTGTGTTGCCTGAAAGGTGTTTGTGTCAGTGTGTGCGTGTGTGCGTGCGTGTGCGTGTGAGCTTGTACTTGTGTGTTATGTGCACGATACGTGTTTTTCAGTGATATTTAATGCGTTGGTGTGTTACATTGTGTGTGCGTGCCTTGGTGTGCGCTTGCTTGTGCATGTGTGTATGCATGCCTGTTTGTGCATGTGTGTGTGTGTGTCTGTCGTGTGCGTGCATGCATGCATGTGTGTACATGCGTGTGTGCTCCACCAGGGGGCAGGCCAGATGGAGAAGGAAGGTGCTGCCTCACACTGACTGGACACTGGGATTGATTCACTACAACATCCAGGATGAACATTTGGCTCGGAGCACACACACACACACACACACACACATGGACACGCACACGGACACGCACACGGACGCACATGCACCCGACTCAACAAGGAGGTCAAGACACCTGTGTGTGTGTGTGTGTGTGTGTGTGTGTGACCTTCACCTGACCTGGAGCCTTTCCTCTCAGATGGCCGTCTCCTGTCCCAAAGGCAAGGCTGTCATCAGCAGCCTTGGGAGTGGAGCGGAGGAACAAGATGGCCGCGCCCCCTCCAGGTAGAACTCGACGATTTAAATTCACCCTCCCACCATGGATTTCAGAGTGTAAACTTTACAACACAAAAAACGATTTTCTTCTCAAGATGCAGATGAGTCCGGCCTGCATTTTCAAAGAGACTGATAACAGATATATGATAGATATATGTGTGTGGATATATGGACTGGGAAATGGACTGCATTTACAGTAATAACAAATGTCTACGATAGATTTGTCAATCTGGTCTATGTTTCAGAAGATTTAGGTAATATTAGATTCAGGACATAGTGGACCGCAACATTACCAGTGCCGACACATTTATTAAAGTAACAAATAGGATTATTTATGTGTGTTTATGTGTGAAGATGAAATGTGTACAGTGTGTGTGGAAACCCTTAGGGTGCACCTCTAAGTGACCTAAGATGTATGCATTCAATCGGAAGAACAAATTAAATACAAAGTCCCTTAACAATGATTAGATGGTCCGTCCCATATACAGAGCCAGAGCTGTGTAGAAACACTGGATTATATTTTCAGCATGCACATTAAACTGGCAGCTAGTGGGCCATTATTCAATTTTTACTGAAATTGACAAAAAAGTGTATTACCATAACGAATTCTTCCTATGAAGGAAAAATATTAGCCGTCATTACAGGGTTTAGAATTCATTTTTGAATTTGCAGCATAAGAAATTTGCCTATTATTACTGTCTCTAATGGAAAACAGTATAAAGTAGTTATTTTGGTGCGTGTAAAAAATAAATAAAATGAAGAGTTCAAAGACTTAATGTTCTCTTCATTTACAAACCTTTTAGACATGCACACTGCTAGGTATTTCAGAGCCCAAAGCTTTGTTACGTCACCGAAACATGAAACATTCATGAGTGAGCCAACTAACCGATGGCAATAGCTTTTAAACATTAGAATTGCTATTTGTCTTTCATATGACATTATATAATTAAGTAGGAGATAGCAAAACAAAATGTTCCTAAGATGATTAATAGATTTCCCTATAAAACTGATAATGAATTTGATTATTTAGAGATATTTTATTATATTTGCTGAAATGTATTTCACTTAATGGCATACGATTACAGTGTAGGCCAATATGTAATCACAGTCAGTTTTAATTTGGTTAGATGCATTTTTATCATCATTTAACAACTTAGCAAGAGCAGATGTTGATGTTAATTACAATTAGGACATTTATCAGGTGCATCTTAAGGGACTATAGTATACTCACAGGAACAGGTGGGGGTTAGGAATCCTGCTCAATGATTATTAGGAGAAGGCTGAGGATGCCTGGAATCAAACTAAGGACCTTTCTGCTAGTAATTGACAACCTATACAGCAAGACTTTCCTGACATCCACCATACCAGCCATATTAACATTTAACATTTTAATTAGCCATCTGTGGTCTAAGTGTTAACCTTAATAATAAATAGTCTACATGAAGGTTACTTGTCACTCTAATTACGGTGGATCCAATGTCATGTCTCACGCCCCGGACTCTATGGCACACAGCGCCCTCCTGTGGACGCATCTGGCATAGCAACAATACCGTTCAACGTCAACGGTTTAACATTTAAGCCGTATACAGTAAATTATTAATACACGGTCTTTCCTCTAGAATTAATACGTTTTAGTCATATTATGTACTATATTATCCAAAATAGATATTTAGGCTATCTGCTCCACTGAAGACGGCTAAATAAATGAGTAAGCTACATCTGGAAATGAGTCGATGTGAAGAGTGAATACTGTCACAACCTGGTTCAGAATATTGCGACAAAACGAGACCACATTGGCCAATGTCCACAGCAGGATTTAATCGGATTAGAAGATGTTACATTCATAAACGGAGTCAGAAGCCTTAGCTAGATTCGATCCCTTTCTGTGAGTGGAGAGCAGGCAGGTCTTTATAGCCACCAGAGTCAGGGTGCCCAGGTGGGGGGCATCTGGTCTAACGCAGCCCCGCCCTTCCCTGGATAGGGAGCTGAGCCAATCCACTCCAACATGACATCAGGAGGCCGTCACAATACTGGCCCACCAACTGTCAACTATCCCGATCTCCTCTACCTCATCCTATTAGTTTCTTAGAGTAAAAAACATCTACAAATGTAGGCTGATGATGATGATGATGACGATGATGACAATGTAGTGGTGATTTAGAATCAGAAACATTCCTGAAACATCCAGTTCTATTTTCAAAGAGATGTGAAGCAGGGAATGTTGATGACTATTTACATGAAGCAGCACTATATGTTGCTTCACTATGTACTGGTGTGTATAGAGGGCCGATACTGCCATAATTAGAGATAAATGCATTAATTTCACATGAGATTAATAACTGCATTAGTAATAACTTATTGTCATATTTACTTCTGTGTTTAATTTACATATTTTATGATTTAATAAATGTGGAAATTAATAAATAAGGAAATATGGCAAAGAAGAGTTAATAGTTAAAATGTGTTTCTATAGTAACATTAAAAGGGCACCTTTAAGACAAACACACGAGAGCCAGACCACAAGACCCAGGCTAGGAGACCCCGCCCCTTCTGTCTGAGACCCCGCCCCTTCTGTCTGAGACCCCGCCCCTTCCTCCTCCAGTCAGTCGTCGTCCACCACCATGACGTTGCCACTTAGCTCGTACTCGACAGTGGCCCAGTCGAAGACGTTGCCGGCGGGCACCCTGCGGCCCAGGTGCCAGGCGTGCACCAGGCCGCGCGGCAGCACGCTGTCCCACATGTTCAGGTCCGTCAGCTCGCCCACGAAGCTCTGCGAGGCCTCCAGCGCGCCCACGTGCTTGTCTGCGTCCTGGCCCAGTAGCACGGTGCCCCCCGGACGCACCGCATGCCCGGGCTTGTACACCTGGTAGGCGCTGCGCCGCCCGTCCGCCCAGAAGGCTGCCAGGCCCGTGCGGGACTCCCAGGTGAGGCAGAGGCTGGTGCGGAAGGTGCCCAGCGGGGGCATGTGGAAGAAAGCGCCGTCGCCGCGGAGGTTGAAGGACAGGCGGCCGTCCTTCTCGCGCCACACGTTGAGCTCGTCGTAGTCGGGCGTGCGGTAGGCGAACAGGATGACCTGGCGCTCGCCCTGGAGCTCCGTGGCCAGACGCATGCACAGCGTGAAGCAGCGCAGGTCCAGCGGCTTCTGGGGCATCAACGCCACCAGGCTGAAGTCCGTCTCGTACGGGAAGAGCAGAACCTTTCCGCTCAGACCCACTGCAACACAGAACACACAGAGACAAGAGGACTAGCATCAAACCCAACCCCGTTACAGCACAGAGCATCACCACTCTCTGGGCCACAGCCAGAACATTCTGCGCTCCAGGGCCAAGCAGGCTGCGACGTGCATCGGAGGACATTGTTAGCACGGCAGGGTATAGCAAACCTTGTGGAGCGATGAGCTCACTGCCACATTGACTGACAGGCTGTCAGTCACCATTCTGTCACCGAGACAACAGGCGCGCACACGCCTATAGGCAGCAAAGCTGGTGGCCCATTAGTTCTCAGTTGGAAAATAGCAAAAATGCTTTCTGCTACCCAAAGCAGTTGCAGACACAGCATGTCTATAGTGTCATTATTTTATTGTTTAGTTTAAGAGAGACTTCAACCCATGACTTCATCATTATTATTATTAATCATAATAATGTTGACTATAGCTTGACCTTTCAAGTTTCATTGTTAATTGCAAATATAACATGAGGTTCCTTTCCATGGCTGTGAACAAAATAACAATACATTGACCCTAAAGATCTTGTGTTACGTTGCTTTCTCTGGGGCCTCAGTTATTACAATACTACTCAATTTGAATATTCCACCATAAGCATAAACACTGCATGGCATCAAATTAATGTCAACCTTTGAATGCTGTTGTCTGGCTTTGTGAAACACACCGTACATTTGTAAAAATATATAGATATGGTGTGTCTTCTGTTGTTATTAAAACTGAAATAAAAAAACAGAAAAACTCCAGAACCTACAGTAGGTGCTGGTGAGAGCCTACATACCTTGAGCTCAACATACAGTATTGTAGCTGGTGAGAGCCTACATACCTTGAGTGGCCAAGGACAGTCCAAACAACATCAAGGACAAGGACAAACCCAGTGGAGAAACAGCCATCTTGTTGCCGTTGACACCCTACATGCACACACACAGTATACAAAGTCTTCGTTTTCAGGACAAAACTTCCACAAGAAACACTGGAGGAATTCACAGCAGAGAAATGATCAAAAGTGGAACACACAAAACACCTTGACAGTCAAGATAACTGGTTGCCTACCACGTTTGTGTGCGTTCTTGTGATGCCAACACTCTCGCTATGGGAAACGGGTCATCTCCGTGCCGTCCTCCATACTCCAAGCACAGGCCATGACATCACTCCAGGACTGACAATAGCCACCGTGTTGCAACAGCAGCTGGTCCATGTGACTGCCAGACAAGCACAAATGCGCTAGTATAGTTTGTGTGATCAACATGCTTCGAATGGACGGATGAACACGCAGGGAGAAGGCAGCCCGTTTAGGAAATAGGGTGTATTCTTCTAATCTCTACTTTCAAAATACGCTAAAATAGTTTGCTTACAAGTGCTGGTGTATGACCTGTCCACCCATTGACAAATGTATGTCACTTTGGATAAAAGCATTGTCAAATGCTAGAGATGTAAATGTTAATTAAATATCTACATTATATTGTATTATAATGCAAACTGACATAAAGGAGACAACTTATACGTCACCATTTTTTAATGAGCACAATGAAAACAAAACAACCAACCATGTTATAAACATATC
This sequence comes from Forbesichthys agassizii, assembly GCA_026546735.1. NCBI lineage: Eukaryota > Metazoa > Chordata > Actinopteri > Percopsiformes > Amblyopsidae > Forbesichthys > Forbesichthys agassizii. The sequence goes on along the minus strand of JAODLL010000375.1, from coordinate 6,797 downwards.
TACATTTAATACAGTTTAATACTCAAACTCTCTAGGAATTGTCCCCCCAAAAAAAATAAAAACACAGGAAAATAAAATATATTTTGTTGAAATAAACTCAAACGTATTTACACACATTCAGCACAGGGGTAATATCTGTAAATTAAAAATGTACTAAAAACTTCAAATACGTAGAAAAGAAGATGCAGCAGTTCACCCAGATTGTATCTTCCAGCATTCATAACGGAGATTCAGAACTCAAGCCAATCACAGCACACACCGTCAAGGTAACTAGCCCCTCCCTTTACAGTAGGCGTGGATAGGTGAAACAGCGGGGATACAAATTCTGCAGGACTTTCCAACACAGGCCTACGGGCGGGGGACTGGTGTCATATTGTCATACTAATCACGTCACACTCCAGCCAATCATTGGCTGAGCTCCGCATGTATTTGTGATCCCCATAGACAGCACAGGCAAGAACACAGCATTCGTGGAGGCAGATTTGCACAACTTTGAGGCCAAAGAGTTGTAAACAGATCTCAGACGATCAAAATGTTATGTGTGGATTTGATTGATATTTGAGAAGGAAAAAGTATTTAAACACAGACTCCCTTCTCTTCCAGACAGGGACTGTAAAACCACACAGAACTGTGCCGATTAGACGCATTTTATAGTAAAATGGTGCATTTAAAGCATACATTCATCTCATTTCAATTGTCAGTCGTCGAGTGTCTGACGTGCAACGGAGAATTCAACGCCCGTTTTATAACAAACGTCTTCAGGCTTCTGAAGGCCGAGTACAAACGGTTTGGCATTTTTCAATTCAGCAACAATAACCAGCAACAGTGGTTGTGCGACGACAGAGATTAACTATGTGGATATCATAATGACCTATATCAATATGACCAAGTGTTAAAGGGGGGTAATAGTGAGAACGAGCCTCTGTTGACGTTGGCTAATTGTTAAACAGCAAAGTGGATTGAAATACAACGGAAGACACAGAGGAAACAAGGAAGTCCGATTAGGGATGTGTGTGTGTGTGTGTGTGTGTGTGTGTGTGTGTGTGTGGGGAAGGGGGGTCAGTAATCCTCCACCCAGCCGTTCTCCTGAACGAAGACGTCGATGACCTCCTTCATGGCCAGATTGGGAATCAGCTGATCCTGGGTGAGAGGAGATCTGGTCACCGGGTCAAAATGACCAACCCGCTATCAAAGAAAAAGAAACACAAAATTGAAAACTGATCCTCAGCCAATAAGCTCTCATGACCACTCTGTGAAGTTAAGTATATTTCTATAGCCTTTAGTCACATGATGTCACGTGGAAACAACACTCCCTTTTACGTATTCCTCTCACCGGAAAAAAAAAAAAAAGTATAAATTAAATAAATGTTATCGTTTTACGCATTGTTGGATGTCTATTTTATCTTGGTTGCCTTAGTAAATATAGCTCATGTCTCCTAGGCTGTTTCTAATGGTAAGTATATTTAAAATTAATATTTTAGGCGAAGTCCATGTTGTTGGCTTTGTAAGAGATTCAATCTCTTTTTCAAAGCATTTCACAAGTTTCATCCTTCTGCCATCGGAGTCGCAGTTTCCCATTTCTCCAAAGTTAATGCGTACGCATGGGTCACTGTGCTGGGTCATGGGTCACAGCGTGCTGGGTCATGGGTCACAGTGTGCGTGGAGGACTGCACAGTCTCACGTCAAGTTCGTTTTTTATAATTCCCAAAGCTTGCGTAGAAACTAGCATACGCATTCTTTTGTGCATTTGCATTGTTTATAAATGAGGCCCCAGAACAGTTAGAATGCAAACTGTGCGTGTTGAACAAATAATATGGTACTTCTACACAACCTGGCTCCGTAAGTGGCGAACACCACTCACATAAACAAAGCATAGCGCTGCGTTTTGACTGACCCTGCCTTTAATTTGATTTATTTATTAAATCTGAACTTTTTAGCCTTCATACAAACAAGAAAAAAATTGAAATCACAGTAAAATAAATAAACAAAACTCAACTGTATTATTTTCTTTTCGTTAGTATTTACCTTTAATATATGACAGCTATATTCATGTCCGCCAGTAGGTGTCAGTAGCGGTTCTGGTACGAGTGTGACTGGCGCTGTGATCCCATGAATTAGACACAGCTAAGTTCCACAGAAGACCTAACTGACATTGTTTGCGGTGAAAGCCGCCTTTAATACCCAATATTAAGCCTTTCGGTCGGGCATTTGTTGTTCGGTGAGAGCTAATAAAATTGTTGGGCACATAAAAACAGCACACTACTGCTTAGCACTGGCTACGCGCAAGTAATAACACAGCACCTTTCACTCAGTGTATTGAATGATATGCCTCAAGTGGAACTCAAGCACGGTATGAGTTGTGTGTGTTGTAGGTTTGCGCAATATTGACAAAATGTGATATATTTCAATAATGATAAAAAAAAGCAAAAATTATGGAAACATGCATCAAAATAGATGCATGTTTTCAACTGACAGTCATATTGGAGGGTTACAACAGTCACTCCAACTAATGTGGCCACTAATGTTTCCTCTTCCATCTCTATTGTGTCATTAGCTTCCCCAGCCACACATCTTACTGTTCTGTCTACATCAAACACAACTAAGCCACACAGCCAGCGGACGCACCTCTCCACTAAAAGAATAGTGTGCAGCGTGCTGCATTAACGATACGGAGTCTATATGTTGTGCACTTCTAAGGAGTGTGCACGTGCACACGGTACCTGCAGGTGCTCCTCGATGTCCTTGCGGTCGTACGTGATGCCACTGGGGGTGATGCAGGGCTCCCTCATCAGCTCGAAGCTGATCTTCCCACAGAGGTAGTCTGGGATCTCACGCTTCTGCAACACACACACACACACACACGTCAGATAGACAGATAGCTCTTCCCACAGAGGTACATCTGACCTGCTATATGGGAGAGCTAGTGGTTGCTATAGATACAGCTGTGTTATAGGAGACATGAGGGTTGCCAACAACAACGCCACCACCACATTCCTAACGAACAAGAAGGCAGGCCAGACCAAATGGAAACAAGCTGTTGGAAGATTCAACCACAGACTTGCTGTCACATATTGGATGACCCGGTTGAGCAGTTGCTATGCCAATAAGCAAAATGTAGGTGTAATGCAAGAGGAAATGTATGAAATAATCTTAATAAAGAGGTGGTGGGATTTCATAAGCGTTTACAAATCCTCCCGTTGTGGGCAGTGTATTTCCATATTATTGTAAGCCTTCTACTTCTACAGGGCTTTGTAGACGCACCTGATTATCTCAACACGCACAGAGCACGTTAAGCTAGAAAAATACGAGGAGGCATTTGGTGAATTTGACTAAATGTGTGTTAGCGTACAAATAGCGTGCAATAGCTGACTCTACCTTTAACGCACAGGATTGGATGAAACACACTGCTAGAGCAGCTATTAATGTCAGTTGGTGCATCGAGTCCTAGTATGTGAAACAACAACCCTTTAAAGTGCACGCACACACACACACACGCGCACACGCACACACACGCACCCACGCGCGCATGAGCACACGCACGTACACGCACACACACACACACAGGTCTCCAATACGCCACCAGACTGTGCTGAATGCAAACAGAAGCCGTACTTTTCTCTTTTCATCCACCTGAGTGAAGAGTTCGTCCATGTCCGTTAGGTACTTGTCCTAAAACAGGGAAGAACACAACGCTTGAACATTTCAAAGCGATGACCACATGCTCTTCACGGTGGAGCAGAAGACCCACATGTTTGGATGCCATCCAGGTAACGTCGCCTTCACACTGGTTGTCATCCTGTTTGTCTCGGCAGTCTTCCACCTCCCTGCAGCAAGGCACAAAAGCAAGCGTCACACCCCTCACCTCGGCCTGTCAAACCAGACGACGCTGGCCTGGGCCCAGACGCTACTCTGTTAAACAGATATGCCTTTACTTCTATTACAGTGACTTCCCTGTTTGGGGACATTCCCTTTTACTTCCATACTGTATCCATGTGTTAATCAAGCCTGGAGCATCACATGGCCACGCACCTTTGGGAAGTGTTTCCTCCTACTGGGCGTAGACCTCTGGTTAATTTTGAAACTATTGGACAGCGCTGATCCAGTCAGCGTTGCTACAACTGGTTTTATCACCTCATCTAGCTCTACCACCATTTAGAAACACGCTTGACTTCAACGTCATTTCACACCACCCTGATTGGTGGCTGTGTAACACTGTGATCATGTTTTGCAGGCTGTAACCTCAGGTAAATAGACTGATCTGAGAGCATTAGCGGGGCGAGGCGGAGCCAAGCTAGCGTGCGGCCCACCCACCTCTCCTTCTCGGCCAATATGAGCTTGGTGAGGTAGGCGTGCAGCTCGTTCTCCTGGCTGATGCGCTTCTCCTCCATGCTGCTCCAGCGCTTCTTCTTGGCGACGCGCAGAGCGCTGGGGATGTCGTCCCCGAAGTTCAGCCGCTGCTCCTTGGCCAGGTTGAACGCTGCGGGGCACAGCCAGGAGCCAGCGTCAGCCGGGCAGTCACCCCCTCCACATCACTCATCACATCATCTCTCACATTCATTCCCCCCGCGCATCTCGGTGTGAAAGCCCCGCCCCCGTAAAGACATGTCACTGCCGCTGACCCCTGACCTCTCTGCAGGTTGCCGATGGCCTCGTCGTAGTTCTCCAACTCCAGGTGGCACTGGCCGAGGAAGAAGTGGGCTTTGACAGACTGGCCGTCCAGCTCCAGAGCGTGCTTGCAGTCGGCCAACGCCTTGTCATGCTGCTGCAGCTTGACGTGGCAGAGGGCGCGATTGGTGTAGTACACCGCCACGGACGGGTTGCGGTTCTGACAGGCGGGAGGCAGACACACGCACGCACGCACACAAACACAGACACACACACACAGACAGACAGACAGACACACAGGCTATAAATAATCTACATCTGACAACGGGGTAAGATCGTTCCTTTAAAGGCCTTTCACACATTGCATAGCTGTGCCTACACGGCCATGCAGGTAATTTACCAGGAACAATGTGTGAAAGGGGCTTTACACTGACATTAGTTCTATGTAAGCAGCAGCATCCCTAGGGGGGCGCTACTCACGATGGCCTTGCTGTAGCAGGTGGCAGCCTCCTGGTACTTGCGACAGAGGAAGAGCCGGTTGCCTTGCTCCTTCAGCTCCTGCGCGGTGGAGCTCTTCTCGGGGCTGCCAGACATCTTCTCCGCCGGCTCCGCTGCGCCCGATCCGCCCTGTTTCCCTATCCTGTTCCCCGTCTCTTCGGCTGGCAGGACAGGCTCCCGGAACGCCCTGTCACGTCTGCGTCGTGCACAGTCTACAACACGCACGCACACGCACAGACAGGGAGCGCTCGCTGCAATAAGCCTGCAATGCGCGATCGCTGCAAATAAATAATGTGCACCCCTCGGTAAAAATCAAGGCATTTGTGTGGCCATCCTACACACTACTAATACCCTATTGCTAACCATGATGCTAACACACACTCGGCAGGGGAACAATCTGTGCACAACAGCAGCAGCATCTATCGGCGTATGTTGCTTGTTTAAATCGTCACCCATAGACCTACGGTGCATGACTGTGACATGAGGGACCAGAAGAATAAAGCACTAGAATGTATTTATAATGTCTTCACAACACGGCTGTTATTAACAACGTGCACTGAAGCTAGCACAGCACACGCACGCCGACACGTCGATGTCGTGCAGCGTTAATTAGCATTTTATTTACAGCCTTTATTCGTCTAAAATGACGAGAATAGACGACGTGGCCATGGCTGGCTTCTATGGGACGTGTCAACTCGATGTATAGTCGGAGCTGAGACCCCGGGCCTGGGCAGCTAACGCTAGATGAGCATCGCTAGCCAGCTCCAAAGGCAATGCGCGCTGGGGGGTAATAGAAAAATCCATTTCTTTATTAAAGTGTTAAACATGTTTTTTACTCACCTTATGAGGACAAATTCACATGCAAGTGACTTAAAGGGTATTGGTAGAGCTCTATATCAATTCTCAATCGTCTCGACATTTCCATCACTGGCTATCATGACCAGTGTTGTTGTTATGCTGACGACACGCACGGCTCGGCCAATAGCAGCACAGATGGTGACGTCTGCTGCCTGGCGCAGGAACATATCTGACAGAAGATGGCGCTGTAGTTTCGGTGTTCAATTTCACATTAGAGAAATCCGTCACTGCCAAAATATCATCAATTATAAAATAGTTTGACAACGATGCATTTCTCACGCAAGCCATAGACATTGTGTTTGTTTGTTTGTTTGTTTGTTTGTTTGTTTGTTTGTTTGTTTGTTTATTTATCAGGAACAACACAATAATACGGAACCCCTTGGGGGTCATGCGTAAAAAAAAAGTCAAAAATTTAAAAAAGTATATATATAAAAACCAATAAGAAAAAATAAAATTGTGATTAAGGAAACATTTTTTCCAAAGTTAAAAAAATTAAATAAATAACAGGTGGAAAAAAGTATAAAATAATGTGATGAAAATTTAAAAAATTACATTGTCAAAAATATAATGGCAAATGATTTTTTAATTTTTTTTACAGAAAAAAAAAACTGGTGAGAAAAAATAATAGTAACAGACGCTTGGGATACACTTTGTTTTGCTAAGGAGACATTTTTTTTCCTGAACTAGGAAAAAAAATTTGTGGTAAAGGGATTTTTTTTAAGTAAAAAAATGTAAATAAGTGAAAATATTTTGAGAAAAAAAATCCCTTCATCACAATATTTTTTTTCTTATAGTTTAATTTTGTTTTTGACTGTGAAATTTTTTTAAAATCATTA
>JAODLL010000374.1:2164-14076 GCA_026546735.1 Forbesichthys agassizii | reverse complement strand
TTTCGCTCAATAAAGTAACTGTCCCACAACGTCTGTCTCCTGCTGTCTGATTGGTGGAGGGCGTTACGCTAGCCTTGCTAGCTTAAGTGTAAGTGTTGTAAACTGGTAAACCTAGTGCTGCCTATCAGCTTTGTCCTGTTAGCTACGGATGTGGTTTTGGTGTGAACGTGGGTGACATTAAAGCAACTCTGGATGTGGATCACTGTCGAGGTTGGTGTTATGCGGCCTCTAACCTGACGAAGGCGTTCCAGAGTGACAGGGCAGCCCCACCCATGGCTGTCCAGTCTTATTCCAACGCTAGAGCAACCTCTGTCTGCAGAAGGGCGTGGTCACAAAATGGCTCCGTCCTTTCGAAGGCAAAGAACAAGTAACAATTTAAAATGCTTGGTGCTGTCCATTGTTCAATAAAGTTCCAAACCAATGGTGTTCTCTTGGCTGTTTGTTTGGAGACTTGTAATCCCACCTTGTTCAAACTAGATGAGCGGCTGTGGCAGGTTGGCTATAATTCTAGGTTCTTTATATGGTCACTTTCCCTTGGAATTCTGGAAGGTATTTTAAGATAAAAACCGTCAAGCTAAAGGCTACTTGGGCCTGAAATGTAACTAGTGCATAAGCACAACTTCATTTGTATATCTTCACAAAATGCTAATCCAGTGTGTACAGACCTGAAGGGACATTTAAGAATTGTCTATTATGTTATTCACCTAGCATAGGTCTCTTAAATTATAACGTTTGTTTATTGTTAAGCTTTCGCAATTGACAATAAGCTGAATACAATGCCAAAAGACTGGCACTTTAAAGACCAGTTAATGGCAGGGTTGGGTAAACTTTGGTTCAGGGCCCAAGTATGGTTCCTGAAGTTATACTGCGCCTAATGTTATTTGCAGCCTATGTAAAACTGACTTTTTGTCAATATTTAATGTACAAACATTTGGGATCATGTTGGCGTGCATTTAATCACAAACACCAATTCTTAAGTTTGTTTGCCCTTGGCCTGAAAACATTCCACAGCAGCGCCTTAAATCAAAGCATTTCAAGCACTGAACAAAATTGTTTCTATGATTACATGCAAATATTGCATGCATACACGCCAAGAAGCCACAATCGGTACTTTGTCATGTGTAGGTGTAGTTTTGCTTCAGACGCATTTTTATTCCTCCATGCATTGACTAACTTTCAAACTAAATATGCAAAATGTATTTAACTACAGCATTCCATTCATGTGCGCTTTCATTTTTAAAATTTAATTATGGGGTTATTTTACTTTTAAATCTTCATGGGATATCCTGTTTTAAACTATATATTTTATAATTTGTCTTTAGTACAAAAAGGGTTTAGCATTATGCAGGGCAATTTAAAGGCAATGTGGTTGAAACATGATTTCTAGCAGACATGAAGATTTGAAATATAGATCGTTTCACTAATGTTAGAGGTGTATCTAATAACAGGCCATATGTCCATGTTTGGGGCGAAGTGGGGCTGTTCTCCTGACCCTGGTTGGAAATCAAAGGGCCAAATCAAGTATTTGGACCCCAAAACTTGTAAGCAATGTTGGCCAGGTGATTAATATAGTTTGGGTTAACCTGACCCTACAGACAACCTTATGTTGAAAATTATCATAAAGGTAACAAGTGTGTCAAATATTGCACTGGTAAACTTTACAGTAGTTTATCTGCCAGACCAATGTCTCCAGTATGTCTGTGGAAAGACTAGCATAACTCAAATGGTCTTCAGGTTCAATGACATTTGACATGGCTGGGGTGAGGATGTGAGTTGGGTGTCAGAAGATGAGATGCTCTCCAGACTGATGCTCAAGTAACTCACCCAACCTAAACCCAACAGGCCCTCTACTACCAGACCCGAACCCTCACCTGGCAGAGCACTATTAAATGCAAAGGATTATCAACCAAGAAAGATTATTACTTATTTAATTAGCTCAAGAAAACTGTTTTCCTACAACGAGGGAACTGACCACCCAATTATTCCAACTGACGTGCCTGATATCGAGTATCGCCCAGTAGACCTACATGTCGTGCAGTAGGCTAACGTGGTCCAGCCAGCTACTCAACAGTGTGGAATACGGAAAGCTAACGTGGCTAAACCTTCAACCAGATACTCACCCGTGTAGAATATAGTTGCTGCAGCAGTGCAGCACGGTGTTGCGCCTCATTCTGCGTCCTGCCGAATTCAGTGATCCTTTCGAAAGTGCGCATGCGCCACCTACAATCATGTACAATCTATCAGTGATCTGCAAAAAGCTTGTGATCTTAGCGATTTCTGAATAAAAAGTGAATATAATCTACTTTATCTACACCAGCCTCGTTGTTTTAAGGTTAATTGATGTCTAGATATTTCTAAATATTATTTATAGATCTATTGGAATATTTCATGTTTTTTCTGCTTTATTTAACATACTTCGTTTAGAAAGAGTCACTGAATTCGGCAGGACACAGAATTAAGTATACTATATAAAAGGCGTATGTTTGACAACAAATCATCTTGATTTTCGGACCATGGGTTCTGACATGATGAAGTGGGGCAAAAGTCGTCTTGTTGATATTGTATTACCACGTGATGGAATCCAGTGTTGTGATTGGATGGAAATAAAACATTTCAAGACGCAGTAGGCGGGGTTTGTGTCATTATTCTGTAAGCTCTGTCACGTCAACACAATGCTGTTCAATAAGGTAATTATACGTATTTGGTAATGTTAAGGCACGTTAAAAATGTTATTAATTATAATATTTACGAAAGGCGAAAGTACTTTTGCAGCGTTCTGTCTGTTTTCTGGCACAATGTATGTCATAGTTGTGCGCAATCTGGAAATCAAAGCGCTACGTCCTGTTTTGTTACGTGAAGGGCAAAGAGCAGAGCTAAGTGGGTTTGTGCAAGAGAGCCAGAGCGTTCTCCTGTAACCACATCGAGGTATTTCTCCTACAACAAACCTATTAAAGGCAGGTTCAGTCCTTCTCGAAAATGCTTGCTAACTTCGAGCTCAAATCATTACAATATCCCTCCGCAGCGCCACAGCGCATTGTGGCACAAAGCGTAGTACTCTGGTAGTAAGCTTTGTTATGAGCGGTGTTAAGACGTATCAACATTCTCATCATTCTTCTTCATATCAACACGCACAGAGAACGCCAAGATAGCGAAATGCGAGGAGATATTTGGCGAATTTGACAGTGTATTGTCTTACAATAGCAGACTATACCTCTTTAATCTGCCTAGGTCCTTGCTGGTGTAACCCTGTGACCCAAGTTAGAAAGGAGAGTTGGTTTGTGAACTTATGTTCAGTCTGCACGTTTGATAACAACATAGGGGAGTGGGGGGGCGTGTCCTACATTCAGACGTCAATCTGTCCACTCTGTTCAGCACTGCTGTATTAACAGACAGTCCCACTGTGATCCCGAGGGGGCTTAATTTGCTGCAGTAGTGGTCCCCAATGGGCTGTTCACCAGTGCTTCCTTCCCTCCAGGCGCTCAGAGCCGGTGTTCAGGTTGGCCTGAGGATGCACAGCTCCCACGCTGTGGTTAGTGCCAAGGCCGCCAGCCAGAAGACCTCCCTGGGCTTCTCCTTCGGTAAAGAACGCCGCTAACTAGGCTGAGGTGATTCATGCTTGATTTCTAGTGTGCTCTGAAGGTCACCTCCTGCTGCCGTCCACAGAGCTCACAGACCAGCAGAAGGAGTTCCAGGAGCTGGCCAGGAAGTTTGCTCGTGATGAGATAATTCCTGCTGCGCCTAACTTGGACCGGACTGGAGAGGTGAGGGTGGCTTAAGGTCCAGATGCACGCTGAGCTAACCCGGTCCTGCGGAGCTAACCTGGTCATGCTGAGCCAACATGGTGGGGTCATGTGAGGTGTCAGATGTATCTGAGCTAAGGTGTGTGTGTGTGTGTGTGTGTGTGTGTGTGTTTGTGTGTGTGTGTTTGTGTGTGTGTTTGTCTCCAGTACCCAGTCGCCCTCATCAAGCGTGCCTGGGAGCTGGGCCTGATAAACGGGCACATCCCAGAGCAGTGTGGTACGTCTGTCTACCATGTGTTTAATGCAGTCACGTCCTCTATGGAGCCACGTCTTGAACTCTGACCTCCTGTGACCCTAGGTGGGATGGGCCTGTCCATCTTTGACGCCTGCCTCATCACAGAGGAGCTGGCCTACGGCTGCACCGGTGTGCAGACTGCCATCGAGGCCAACTCTCTGGGAGTAAGGCGTTGTAATGCCACTGTCTGCCACTAGGTGTCTCACTAGAGCACACTGTAATGCACCGGTCTGCCATTAGGTGTCTCACTAGAGCACACTGTAATGCCCCGGTCTGCCACTAGAGGTCTCGCTAGAGCACACTGTGTGTGTGTGTGTGTGTGTGTGTGTGTGTGTGTGTGTCCGTCCTCTCCTGCCCAGCAAATGCCCGTCATCCTGGCTGGCAACGACATGCAGAAGAAGAAATACCTGGGTCGCTTGACGGAGGAGCCCCTCATGTGTGTAAGTGAAGATGTCTGTCAGGGCTCTGCACTGCAGGAACTCCCCCTAATTCTAGCCTGGTGTAGCCATGCTACCCACAATGCACCTGGTGGGAAGGGTTCACAGTCGTTGCGTCCTACTTGGTAGACCTCTGGTTAAGGATGACCCTATTGGATGGCCTTTAACCAATTGGTCACCCCCATTGTTCCCTGATTGGACCGCCAGCAGGGTGGCGCGTTGAAGCAACTAGTCGCCAGGTGGTGGCGCAGTAACGTTTGCGACGGCTTTGACCGCATTGCAAGATCCAAACACACCAAACATATTTGTATCTCCCCTACCTGAGCTGAAGCAGCTCTGCAGGGCTGCACAGACCTGCCTGCCAGGGAGTGCTGTCTAAAGCTGTGTGTGCGTGCGTGCGTGCGTGTGTGTGCGTGCGTGCGTGTGTGTGCGTGCCAGGCCTACTGCGTGACAGAGCCCAGCGCAGGCTCAGATGTGGCGGGCATCAAGACGCGGGCGGTGAAAGTGGGCGACGAGTACGTCATCAACGGCCAGAAGATGTGGATCACCAACGGAGGCAAAGCTAATTGGTGTGTGTGATTGGACGTTGGTGTTGCCACGGTGATTCTCAGGTGGGGCTAATGGTTGCGATGCCAACAGGTACTTCTTACTGGCCCGCTCCAACCCAGACCCCAAGTGCCCCCCCAGTAGGGCCTTCACCGGCTTCATTGTTGACGCCGACACCCCAGGGGTCCAGATCGGCAGGAAGGTAGGTCCCATGGCCCAGGCTGCTTCTGCAGCTACTGTTGCTAGGGTTACAGCTTCCCACCCTGGGCGTGACTTCAGAGGAGATGGCTGCCATGAGAATAAGGTCTCTAGAGGCAGTCAGGTGTGTGTGTGTGTGCGTGTGCGCAGGAGCTGAACATGGGCCAGCGCTGCTCGGACACGCGGGGCATCACGTTCGAGGACGTGAGGATCCCCCAGGAGAACGTGCTGATTGGTGAGGGCGCAGGCTTCAAGATCGCCATGGGGGCCTTTGACAAGACCCGCCCGCCGGTCAGTGCGTGTGTGTGTGTGTGTGTGTGCGTGTGTGCACGCACGGTGGCCAGCGTGGGACAAGCCAGGCCCCAGCTGACGTGTAGTGTCTCTGTCTGGCCTGCAGGTGGCAGCAGGGGCCACAGGCTTGGCCCAGCGGGCGCTGGACGAGTCCACCGCCTACGCCCTGGAGAGGAAGACCTTCGGCAGGGCCATCGCTGAGGTTAGTCGCCCTGCTGGGTTCACGTAGTCTCGCAGAGCCAACCTTTACTGCATAAAGTCTGGAGCACCCACCTACTTAACAGGGGTGTTTTGATTGTCCTGCATGTAGGGCTGTCCCAAATTTTACAGGATACTTGACTGTCTTTCCTATCGAGTATTCGAATACTCACACCATTTAAAAACACTAAACTATAACTAAGTAGTATAAGTTATCTTCAATTCCTAGCTACAGTTAGTACACATGTAAACATAGCCATGTGCTCAAAATGGCCACTTTATCACGTCAATTGAGCCAGTTAGCTGTCAAATAACATACCTCCTGTATTAGCCAATAAGTGTGTTGAATGAATAGCCTCGCTCTCTTCTTACAAACAGAGCCAGTTGCAATCAATTGTGTTGATGACACAGTGTAGGGCAGGCAATTACATTTCAACATGTGGTTTGATACAGAGACAGTAGGGATTAATGGGAAAACATGCATTATGTGAGAAAACTAATACTAGAATCCCAATATTTAAATCGAATGAATACCCCAAAAATCTAATATTTTTGACCAGCCCTACCTGCATGTCAACAAACTATGCAACTCAATGACAGTCAGACATTAAACTTGTAATTTGGGAATAGTTGGAAAACTAAACAACTTTTAGGAAGGTTTACATTTTTTGGTAGCAGTCAGAAATGACGCTAGCTAGTTTAACGCAACGTCAATGGCATGTTTTTCCACCCCCTTGTGGGCGGGATTTAACTGCGCTCTGTCACTCAGCACCAGGCAGTGAGCTTCATGCTTGCGGAGATGGCGATTAAGGTGGAGCTGGCGCGCATGGCGTACCAGCGGTCTGCGTGGGAGGTGGACGAGGGCCGCAGGAACACCTACTACGCCTCCATCGCCAAGGCCTTTGCTGGGGACGCTGCCAACCAGGTGGCCAGCGACGCCGTGCAGATCTTTGGGGGGAACGGCTTCAACAGCGAGTATCCCGTAGAGAAGCTGATGAGGGATGCCAAGATCTACCAGGTAGGGGCAGTAGCGGGCTGTGTTGTAGCAGCTCTACCAGGTGGGGGCAGTAGCGAGCCTGTTCACTGTGTCTCTCCTGCAGATCTACGAGGGAACGTCCCAGATCCAGAGGATAATCATCGCCCGGGAGCACCTGGAGAAGTTCAAGAAGTAGACGTCCTGGCCTGGAATGTCTCCTACATTATGTTCTACGTGACGGGATTATTGCTGCTCAGGATGCTGTATAGATGGCGGTTGCCTTATGTTCGTATCCACTGGCCCACATGAAGACAAATCAACTGTACAAATGTAGTGTTTTCTACCTGTTATACTTGGACGCTTGTTAAGATCAAACAATGTGACTGGTACAAATGAACATTTGTGTCATGTATCCATAAAGCAGCCTCCTAACAAGTGATACACTCTGCCTCTTTATAATTTCACTTCAATAATGTGAACATGCAAATGGAATGGAAACGTAGTGGAACATGAGATTGGGGGGGGGCGGGGGGTGTTTTTATATGCTATGTCTATCTGAAATATGCCCCTTAGAACGGTCAATATACAATCCTACGATATGCGAAGGGGGATATTTAGGGATAATGGTGGACGTTTTACGCTACACACGTTTTAACATGCTCAAAGCTTAAGTGGGAGTGAGAGTGTCATACTTTTTTGCCCTTCTGAAGCCATAAACACTAACTGTACTGTACTTTCATTAGATCTATGTGAGACAAATCCCGCTGCGCTTAACAAATGTAAAGCAAGCCAAGATGATCAAAACTAGAGGAAGTCATAACCGACCATTATCTTAAAATAAAACAATGTAGGCTTAGGCTATATTGACATACCCTGTTATGGAAGTACATTGTTCAGTCTAGCCTAGGGTACATGTCATTCACGTGAATTGATAAGTATTTTCTTTTTAGTTTTGATATTTTAGAAAGAGAAATGTGCAATTATTCCCTTTGGAATATATCTGTTATTAAATGGCATTAGCCTACATTCAGGTGCAAATAGCACAGGGCATGCCCAAAGCAACAATAACCAAAGGGGTGTAATAACTAACTGGTAGCCTCATGATGAGTCAACGTATTTAAACTAATGTAACGTGCCGATTCTTCGGGCTGTCCGTTATCAATTTAGGACTATGAGCATTTCTTGGTCAGCATAGAACAAGGAGTCAGACAAACACGCAGCCTCCGTTTATTCGCGCTCCCCCAACCACACAACGAGACACCCTTCTTTCCCAGGACACACCCAGCGTCACGGTTTCTTTGGGAGGGTGTCTGACGATTAGATGTGACGTAATAAACCCGCGACGACTGATTGCATGATGGTAAGTAATGCTACATCTATAAATGCAAAGCGTATACATGTTAATTGCCAGTAGACGAACTACTCAGAACTTTAACCAGTTAACTGTTGTCTAGCTTACTCACGCTAAACCGTAAAGGTGTATCGGGTCGATGGGTAGCTAGGGAACGGCTAGCCATATTGGGCCATATTGAGCCATATTGACATGCACAGTATAATAGTCGAGTAGCATTACAACAGCCTTCCGTCCTTGTGAGGAAGAGCTGCGGTAATTCATCGCACATTGACGTGATGGGATGATAAGCCGTCCCTCTGTCAGGGGACCCAAATGAAGGACGTCATTCTGAAGGCAGACGCCCCGACAACGCTTCTCCTGGACAAGCACGCAGACTACATCTGCTCCTACGGCTCCAAGAAGGATGATTATGTAAGATGTAACGTAGATCAGACACAATGCTGGCGGTGTTCGACACGGCGCGTTTGTTAAGGAAGCGTTCCTATGTTTATGCCACGCTACACTGCAGGAGTACAGTCTGTCGGAGTACCTGCGTATGAGCGGCATGTACTGGGGTCTGACGGCCATGGACCTCATGGGCCAGCTGTCTCGGATGAACCGCGACGAGATCATCGCCTTCATTAAGGCCTGCCAGCACGACTGTGGCGGCATCAGTGCCAGCGTCGGGCACGACCCACACCTGCTCTACACCCTCAGCGCCGTGCAGGTGACCCCTGGTGAAATAGCTAACCAAACTTATGTGTTTCTACTGATCATCATTTTAGTAGTAATAACTGCGTTGAGACACAATAATAGAGAATGCAGTCGTGTTGTTTCCAGTCTGTCACCTTCATGCAATGCAGAGATCATTAGAGGGCAGCAGGGAGCCTTCAGTGTCAGGGTTGAACATGCTGCGAGCTCTGCTCTCTGGCTCCCCTGCAGATCCTGGCGCTCTATGATGACATCACAGTGATTGACGTGGACAAGGTGGTGGAGTACATTAAAGGGCTGCAGCAAGAGGACGGATCCTTTGCTGGAGACAAGTGGGGTGAGCGGAGGGGGACACATACGTGTGTGTGTGTGTGTGTGTCATTCAGTCTCATACAGCCTTGTGTCTCCAGGTGAGATAGACACCCGTTTCTCCTTCTGTGCTGTCGCTACACTGGCCTTACTGGTACGTATGAGTGTGTGTGCGCGTGCGTGTTGTGTGCACACGTACGTTCTGTGCTCATGCACGTGTGTCTGCAGGGCAGGATGGAGGCTGTGGACCAGGACAAGGCCCTGCAGTTCGTCTTGTCCTGCATGAACTTTGATGGAGGCTTCGGCTGCAGGCCAGGCTCGGAGTCTCATGCTGGACAGGTGGGTTACCTGGCAACGCTGCACCTGTCACTCATCTCCTCCCGTCTGTCTGCACCTGTCACTCATCCTCCTGTCTGTCTGCTGTAGATCTACTGCTGTGTGGGCTTCTTGTCCCTGAGCGGCCAGCTGCACCGGCTCAACGCAGACCTGCTGGGCTGGTGGCTGTGTGAGCGCCAGCTGCCCTCCGGGGGCCTCAACGGCCGGCCTGAGAAGGTGTGTGTGTGTGGGGGGTCACTGGTCAGGGAGCTTCTGGAATATCATGGGTGTTAACAAGTCTCTTCCAGACGTGGAACATCAAAGAACTTTATTTGTAGCATGTTTCTATTTTAATGAGATGTTGAGATGCTCAAATCACGCTAATGCGCATGCTATCGTGTTTTCCTTTACATAGACATTTTCAGGAAATGTATTTGTGCTTTAAAATTGACCAAGGGTTCCCACTGGTCATGGAATTTCGGAAAGTCAGGGAAATTTAAAAAATGTTTGCGTCGCCATGGAATATCATGGAATATACAGTGTGCGCACTAATGTGAATGTGAAGTGCTTGAGGAAGGTCACTTCCCCAAACAAAGACAATAAAGGACAGAAAAGTAAATGTAGTTTTATTTTTTGACTCTGCAGGGGTAATACACGAGAGAGGTTTATCTACAGGAGAATTTGAATGCAATAGAATGCCTTACTTAATTGGGTTTTGTCACCTGATGCCTAGATGTAGTGTTTTCCTTTGCATAAAGAAGACATTTCCACCATATATTGATGGCGTAAAAGGCACAAATTGATGTTTTAATGTGGACCAGACTGCAGGAATTGAAGTGTTTTGCACTCAAACTTTCCTTGGGGAACCCCAGACCCCTTTAAATGAGGAGGCCTTCCCTTCCTTAAAAACCTAATGTAACCACTGCTGTGAAAGTTTACTTAAGTAGTACCCATGTAAAATATAATATAATCACATTATATATTCAGTTATCTTTGGCATGCTGCCTGTCCCTATTAGAATTTGACTTTGAGTGGGAACCCTGTATTCATGCTGTCCAGTATTGCTAGCTGCTGAGGCTAGCTGTTGCTAACGCGTGTGTGTGTGTGTACGTGTACACGCATGCAGCTGCCAGACGTGTGCTATTCCTGGTGGGTTCTGGCCTCGCTGAAGATCATCGGCAGGATCCACTGGGTGGACAAGGCTAGGCTGAGGGCCTTCATCCTGGCCTGCCAGGACGAGGAGACGGGCGGCTTCGCTGATCGGCCAGCAGACGTGGTGAGTTGCTTTCTGATCCCTCCGTTGACCGGAACTACTATCAGCAGATGCGACCTGATCGCAGAACATTTTCTATCTCTAGTGTGTAGTTCTAGCCTCTAGTTATCTCAATCTAGTTATCTCTAGTCTCTAGTCTGTTTGGTCCTATCTCTAGTCTGTATTTCTAGTCTACATAGTTTATCTCTATTCTCTAGTTATATCTAGTATCTATTATGTCTCTACAGTAGGCTCTAGTAAGCCTACTGAAGCCACTCGTTCGCCGACAAACTCAAGCAAATCTAAACTAATCTAAACAAATCTAAACTAAACTCTAAAATCTTTGATTTTCATCAAAATCACTTTATACACATATAAATATAATTGTAAACAAATATACAGTATATGTTAGATCCTTCATTATACACGTAATTCTCTATTAGTAAGATATTACAAATTACTTGAGAGCTTTTCAACATGTTAATATTTCATTAATATATGGAGTCCCCCCTACTTTTATCAATATTGCTAACACTTTTGGGCACTTAGAACTATGTTGTGTGTGTGTGTGTGTATATATACGCATATACTCAATGTTTTAAAATGTTTGTAAAAAAATGTATCAAAGAAATGCATCTTACATTTATTCATATTTTATGATTTGACATAACTTTTTTTTTTTTTTTTTTTTTAAGCACAAAAATCTGTTTTGTTTACCTCCGCCCTGCTCCTGCAGGTCGACCCGTTCCACACTCTGTTTGGAGTGGCAGGTCTGTCCCTGCTGGGCGAGGACCAGATCAAGCCGGTCAACCCCGTGTTGTGCATGCCTGAGGATGTGCTGCAGAGGCTCCGCCTCCACCCGGAGCTGCTCAGCTAGCCACGCCCCCCCTCAGAGCCCACCAATCACACGGTGTTCAGCTGCTCAGCTAGCCACGCCCCCTTAGAGCCCACCAATCACACGGTGTTCAGCTGCTCAGCTAGCCACGCCCCCTCAGAGCCCACCAATCACACGGTGTTACGCTGCCCTCCTCGTGGGATGAAACTAAATGTGTTTGATATTAGAGTATCATTAGTGAATGATGATCAAAGCGGCCATCTTAGGGCCTCCTGATCCCTGCATGGGGAGCCAAGTGCCATTAGAGGCTCTTCCTCCTCCTCCTCATCTTCTTCGCCAGAGCAGGTCAGAATATCTCCTTCAGTGGGATCGGACTAATGCCTGGACTGAGGCAGGTTTAGGAGGCTGTTGCCGTCGACATGACAACGGCAGTATCATGCTCACCATGGTCTCACGGGCCCAACACTATTGTCATG
>JAODLL010000373.1:0-14077 GCA_026546735.1 Forbesichthys agassizii | reverse complement strand
TCGCTTTCATCATAAGGAAGTTGATCTGATGGATTTAGGTTAGGAAAAAAAGAAGAAACAGACGCCTCAAAGAGGTATACAGAAGTGTCCCGTCAGTTTGGGCATGCATGCATTTTTGCATGCAAGTTAAATAAAATTGTTCGAATTACGTGACAGTATTTCAGCCATCCTGTATCAGTTGCTGGCAGATGAAAAGGTAAAACGCGCAACTTGCCTTGTCGCAGGTTTAAATTACGTGATATTATTTCAGCTGTCCTGTATCAGTTGCTGGCAGATCAAAAGGTAAAACGCGCAACTTGCCTTGTCGCCGTTTAAAATTACGTGACATTATTTCAGCTGTCCTGTATCAGTTGCTGGCAGATCAAAAGGTAAAATGCGCATCTTGCCTTGTCGCCGTTTTCTTTCTTAAAATGAGGCCAGTTTTTGACCGTATGCTAGGTTCTGAAATACACTGCAGCGATGACGCGTGATAGGCAGATGGCTACGCATCAGCTAAAACTATTTCTAATAATTAAATCACATTTTGTAACCGAAAAGCAGAACCGAAATATTATTTATTTTAAAGCTACCCGGTTCTTGACATTTTGTTTTCGGTTCCAACTTGGAACCGAGTTTCAGTACCCAACCCAACTGTCGATGCCTATTCGAAACACTGCAAACGTCTATAAATGTAGCACAAGATAGAAGTGATATGTATATATATTATATAAGTGTCTATTTATAATGTGAGTGCAATAAAAATACATTCTTCATAAAATCAATGAATAATTGTGATGAATAATCGTGATCTCAATATTGATCAAAACAATCGGGATTATCATATTGGCCAGAACACTTGTACTTGTACTTGTTGTACTTTTTTACTTTTAGCTTGTAACCGGTGCCCAGCAACCGTGTCCATCAGCTCCATCAGACTCTCATAACTGAGCCCTTTGCCACTGTTTCCCTGCAGCTTTCCCTCATATACAAATATGTCCCATATATACCCTTTTCTAGTCAGCCAACACAAAACGTTTGTATCTCCATCGCACAGGCTTATTTTCCATGTATTGTTTCAGGCCAATGCAAGCTTTCGAGGCAACCATTCGCTCGTCAATTGTCCTGGCTAGGATGGCTAGGTTCCAGGCACGTCCAGCTGGGAGGAGGCCTAGGACTAGGTGGAGAGATTATAGCTCCACACTGGCCTGGGAACGCCTCGAATCCCACAGTCAGAGCTTTCCAATGTGGCTCAGGAAAGGGAGGTTTGGGGGTCCCCTGCTGAAGCTGCTGCTGAGGAACTTCCTTAGGATCTGTTTTGGGAATGGGAAGCTGTACAGCTTTTTCCTCCACCAGTAATCAGTGAATTCACAGCACTTTACTACACCCATGTAAATGACCAGGGGAATTAAGGAAAACATGTCCTGCAGTGTCACATCGATCTACAGGTTTGAGGGTAGAGAGTGGTGAGTTGACCAAACTCAATGGTGATTTTAGTTATAGTTTATAAAACAGAATTAGAAAAAAAAAAGCTTGAAAATCTGCAGGGCTGTGTATGTAGCTGTGCATATGAGTCGGGGTCCTGGTGTGTTGGTGGGTGTGAAGGTGTGCTGTGGTGGGGTTATGTCTGGCTCATCTACATCATTCCACTTTTCTTCAGCGCTGGTTGATGCCCCAGCTGGATTGCCTCTACCTCTTCTCCTCCCGCGTCCTCTGCCTCTTGGTTTCTTCCTGGCAGAGCCTTTCTGAGGAGTAGGGGGATGGGCCTCATCTGAGGAGTTACTGTCCTGCTGGTCCACTCTATGTGGATGCTTGCTGACTAAGGAATATGTTTCTGGTTCCCAATCCTTGTCAGAATCAGTCAATTGCCTATCATGTGAAAATTAAGAAAACAGTAATTTACAAAACTAGACCAAGCCTCTATATTTTCTGTATTCTAAGTTTTTAGAGCTCACTGCCTCACGGCACAATTCACAAACACACACCCTTCCCCACAGTTCAATAGTATCACACGAAGAGACACACCCCTCCCCCAGAAGCATACACCTCAAGCCGTCGAGTGAAACAAAAGTTTAGTAAACCTTCTCAAACCTCCCTAATATACAAGATATAATAAAATTATTGTCAAGAGTAATGTCGCCTCCCTCCACTAACCTAGCTTCTATGATCTGAATATATTTTGCTGTCTTCATCTGATACGGGATCGGATTCGCCCCCAAACTTCTTGCTTTCGCAACACACAAATGCTTCCACCGCCTCTTGTAGTGTATATTTTCTTTTTCCTGTCTGTTTCGCCATTGTTTGTCTATTTCCACAAATATTGAACTAAAACTCAAACTCAGCTCTTTAATGCACGGGCGCAAAGCGAATGACAAAGATAAACACATCAAAAATGATGTAGCAGTAGTTCGTGGGTGTTAATTGATATTTTGCTTTATTGGAAATCTGGACTTTTACGATTGTAATGGGACTCCTTTTGTTGGCATTTGAATAATCATGAATTACTATATGGCATTAGAGGTAAGCTTTGACAATTAGTTATGTAAGCTGGTTGTCTGACAAGTGTTTATTGTAACGGCTGTTGTGATCATGTCTCGAAATGGTTTTCATAAATATAACAAAAGCCATAGCTTTACAAAAACATGACATGGCGACACTTCTAAAAAAAACCTGTTGTCCTTTCCTTAATCACATAAGCTGTGTTTCAGCCATATCAAGTAGTGTGTTTTATGGTAGAAAAGTTATCAATTAATGACTTTTGCTTATGTTCCACCTCATGTGGTTTATCCCTGCTTGGAGAATGGGAATTGCTTAATTGTTGTATGAGGTGTTCATTTGGCACACCTGCACATTCACAATATAAAACTAGTTACTGTTAAATTTGCGGAGAAGTTGTAGAGAAGTTGCTGTGATTGGAAGAAATTGCAAGATCTCACAGATTTCGCAGGGATTAATTGAATTTGCGTTAATAGTTGCAATTACAACATCGCGAAATCCTGGCGGGACTGGCTTGACCTGACACCAGCCCTGTCCGTCTGCAAACACACCCTGCCCCTTTGAGCGTGCGTCTGGTTGTAATGACTGTGTGTTGGGGGACCCCTCTCGACCCCCCCCCCCCTCCTCCCCTTCCCAGCCTAAACATGCCAGGCTCCCGCACCTCAACAGCTTCAGCAGCCGCTGTGCTCACCTCCGCCCGCCCCCGCCACCACAAGTCCCTGTCCTCTTCCAACCATCCATGCCCCTCTGACGTGCACGCACCGAGACACAGGCAAGTCCCTCATCACTCTCATACACACAAGCAAAGTGCATATGTGGTCCATGTGGTTAGTTTAGCCTCATCTCAGGTTTATATAGAGTCCATAGAGTCCACTTGACTGACCTTGAACCTGAAAATGTCTGACATAATTAATTGTGTTGAATTATACTTGGGGTTTTCAATTTCTTGGCTACAAAAAACTAAAACAGCACTTGTATCATCTTGATCGCAAAATGCCATCTTTCCAAAATAAAAGTTGAGTAGAGCACCTAAAAAGTCAAAGTATCCTATATGCCGAACAGCCATAACATTATGACCACATGCTTAATATTGTGTAGGTCACCCTTTTGCCCCAAACAGACCTGACCCTAAGAGCCATGGACTTCACTAGACCTCTGAAGGTGTGCTGTGGTATCTGGCCCAATACTTTGGCAGCAGGTCCTTTATGTCTTGTAAATTGTGAGGTGGGGCCTCCATGAATCAGACATTTTTATCCTACACATCTCACAGATGCTCGATTGCATCTGGGGAATTTGGAGGCCAACACCTTGAACTCGTTTTTGTGTTCCTCAAATTATTCCAGGATTATTTTTGCTTTGTGGCAGGGTGCATTTTCCTACTGAAAGAAGCCAGTTCCATAAGGGAATACCGTTTCCATGAAAGAATGTACACTGCTCCATTAATATCAATGGCAAAAAAAAAGAATATCATGTGCTGGCTTACAATGGTAAAATACTTGAATCTGGTGGAATCCATCCATCTTCATCCGCTTATTCGGGGTCGTGTCGTGAGGGCTAGCAGCTCCAGCAAGGGACGCTGTTGACCTCAATTGAGGAGGTAATTGGGCCGTGGAAGGAACACTTTAAGGAACTCCTGAATCCGACTGACACTCTCTCTGTGACACAGAGCTGGAGGCTGATCATCAATTTCCCTGGGGGAGGTCACTGAGCTAGCCAAACAACCCCACAGTAACAAAACCCCGGGCATTGTTGAGATCCGTCCAGAAATGCTAAAAACTTTAGATGTGGAAGGGATGTCTTGAATGACACCCATCTTCAACATCTTGTGGAAGTTGGGAAGAGTGCCAAGAGTGGCAGATTGGGGTGGTGGCCAATTACAAGAGTATCACACTACTCAGCCTTCCTGGTAAAGTCCTACTCCAAGGTGCTGGAGAGGAGGATTTGGCCGATTGTGGAACCTCACATTGAAGAACAATACAAAAGAATATCCAGGATATCAAGGCATAGCTGTGGTGGGGAGGGGTTGCAGTTTGGTGGTATGGGAATCACTTTGCTACTTTTTGCAGATGATGTGGTCCTGATGGCATCATTGGTCGGTGACCTCCAGCACTCACTGGATTGGTTCGCAGCCGAGTGTGAAGCGGCTGAAATGAGGATTAGCACCACTAAATCTGAGGCCAATGGTTCTCAGCAGAAAACTGATGTAGTGCCTGCTCCGGGTAGGTAATAAGTCGTTACCCCAAGTGAAGGAGTTCAA
The DNA here is from genome assembly GCA_026546735.1 of Forbesichthys agassizii. NCBI lineage: Eukaryota > Metazoa > Chordata > Actinopteri > Percopsiformes > Amblyopsidae > Forbesichthys > Forbesichthys agassizii. The sequence goes on along the minus strand of JAODLL010000373.1, from coordinate 9,348 downwards.
GTACCTTGGGGTATTGTTCACGAGTGAGGGGACTATGCAGCAGGAGATTGGCTGGAGAATCTGAGCAGCGGGAGCGGTATTGCAATTGCTATACCGTACAGTTGTGACGAAAAGAGAGCTGGGAGACAAAGGAATTTTTCTTCCTACATTCACCTATGGTCATGAAGGGTGGGTCGTGACAGAGCTAGATCACAGGTACAAACAGCCGAAATGGGTTTTCTCAGGAAGGTTGCTGGCATCTTCCTTAGAGATGGGGTGAGAAGCTCTGCTATCCGTGAGGAACTCTGTAGAGCCGCTGCTCCTTTGCGTCAAAAGGAGCCAGTTGAGGTGGTACGGGCATCTGGTAAGGATGCCCCATGGGCGCCTCCCTTGGGAGGTGTTTCAGGCATGTCAAGCTGGGAGGAGACCTCGGGGGAGACTCAGGTCTATGTGGAGAGATTATATCTCCACACTGACTTTGGAGATCCCCCAGTCAGAGCTTGCTAATGTGGCTCGGGAAAGGGAAGTTTGGGGTACCCTACTAGAGCTGCTGCCCCTGCGACCCGACACCGGATAAGCGGATGGATATGGATGGATGGATAAATGAACAGGTACACATGATCAATTGATTGAAAGAAAGAGGGCGTGATTTAACTGAACACATCTGCCTACTGGTTGGCCTTCACTAACAGTCACTATATACATTTATGTTTGGTCAACTTTACCAATAGGCAAGTTGCTGAAACACTTTGTTCCTCAGTGTTGACCTATACATTGACTGCAGTTCATTTCACACATCAGCGTCTAAGTCTTGCTTTGTTGCTGAATGTCGCTAAAGAGCTTTTATTATGTATGTATGTTTGTATAATCTGGCCCTAAATGTTTGAATGAGGAGCATGTCATCATTTTAGAACTAGACTAATACTATGAACTATTGTAAATACACTTAAAATTCTAACTGAATCTTCCTCATTATTTATCTTGACTTCCTTTGCTTTCTATCTCTACACTATTCTGACCCACCTCCCCAGTGCCCTGCCCCAGCGGGCGCCCGGTGCCTCACCATCTGCCCACAACATCAGCAGTACAGCGGTGACGGAGCGCACCAACTTCTCCCGCGGCGTAGGTATACGCAGCACATTCCACGCGGGCCAACAGCGTGGCGCCCGTGACCAGCATGGATCGGCTTACCCTGGAGGGCCTGCCTCCCCGTCCTTGTCACACGGCAACAGCCAGGCGCGCCGGACGCACGGTGCCACGGGCATCTTTAGCAAGTTCACCTCCAAGTTTGTGCGCAGGTGAGCAAACATGCAGGGAGATGGGTGCGTGCTTGGGCTTGGGAAGTGGCAGAATATTATGAGCGGATCAATAGTCAGGGAAATGGGACTTTTACCAAGAGCAAGTTAGCCACACCCTCTAAAATCAAGGGCAGGTTCTATAACTTTGTCCGACATCTGACAATATCCGACAGTGTCATTAACAGTGATGGGAGACATCAGTGATTAAATTATCACATTACGAATAATACTGCAGATAGGATACAGTTACAGTAATCTAATCCTAGGCTAGTCCTGTAAATATACTGTTGCTTTAATTTTATGTTCTAACTAGGGTTGTAACGGTTTACCAAATCCACGGTTTGGTTTATATCACGGTATACATTTTTTTCTTTTCAGTGGTATAATCTTTAAAAAAAATATCTGGCCTTTACATTTGTTTTGTAGACTAGTCTTTGTATATTATTTTCTATACTTTTTGCCACTAGATGTCACACTAAGCACAGCCAAACAAGAACCGTTTGCCACCCACATGTGCGCTAGTGCCAGCAGTATATAAACAAAGAAAAGATAAAATCGGATAACATTAAAATCAACTTAAATACTAACACTGTAGCTTGATTGCTAAAAGAGTACCGTAAAAGAGTGACGCAATGCAAGCAGACAAACAAGTTGTTTTGAACCAAATTTACTGCGATAGCAAAGAGACAGTGGCCAGATACAGAATAAAAAATAAACGGGCAGTTTTGGACAGTTTTTATACCTTGGCCGACATCGTGGATATTGTATCGACACACCTCAGACTATGAAGGCTTTCTACAATGACAGGCAGGGGCGCAGTGGGGGACAGGGGGGACGGGGGGAAAAAATGCCGGCGAACGATACATGCTCGTATGGTTAGAGGTGGATGTGCGATTATGTCGCCAACTTTAAACTTGTGCTGCGCGTTTGTGCAATTACAGTAAAAACCTGTTTACCATACTCTCACGTGAAGCTACATTGTACGCCGTCACAATATTACTATCTCTATATTACAGTAAAATTATACATTGTTTCATATGGCTATTAATCTAAATAGGAAGTTATAAAAATATATCTGTATAGCCTAACTTTTAAAGATGTATTGCATTCAAAATTAGGTTTGCTCAAATTTCTATAGTCTAGCCTAGTTATGCTGGTTGTCTTTCTCTACATTGAATACTTCAACATTAAATACGGAGACGTTTTTACATGAATGGGGAAAGTGAGGAAAAATACAATATACGGTATGATGTAGATAACTTTATTGGTCCCAAAAAGGGCAATTCATTTGTGTGTTATTTGCTTGTGACCAATACTATAGAGATTTACATACAATGAAAACAAAATACCATAGGTGAATAATTGCGGTTAGTTTAAATTTCGACTTTGCTCCCTTATTTTTGGCTGTACTCTTAATTTTTTGTTGAGAGTACAAGTTAAAACAATGTTTTTAACTTGTGTAACTTTATTCCCAAGGAGCATGTGTGCTCCTTGGGAATAAAGTCAGTGTAGCCCTGCCAGCTGTATTCAAGGTGAACAGAATAGAAACTACATGCGTGATGACTTGCACTACAGCCAGTGCAAAGCAGTATAGGCTGTTTTCAGGTGCCAAATCATTGTACACCTTCTGTAATGTCTTCTGTGGAACGTCTAATTCACGGGACCACAGTGCTAGTCACACACACACCAGAATGTTACTGACACTTGCTAAAAGGTGAACATTCATTTTTAGGTTTTTAATTTCTAAAATATTATAGTTTCATAGGAGGTTTTATAGATTTGGCAAATGCATTTTTCAGAAGTTTTTAAGTACTCCGTTGTGGGTTTTTTTTATCAGATATGCTGAGGCTTTTATTGTTCATATCGATATCGGAATTATATCGACCAAAATTAAGTATATAGTGATATAAATTTTGACCATATCGTCCAGCCCTATGTTCAACATTTTCAGATGACAAATCAGTAAATCTAGTTTTTGATACAGTAACTGGTAGGTACCATAGCATAATAACTACATTAGATTAATATAGGGTATTCAGTAACCGTAAAAAATAAGAAATAGGCTGCTTAAATAATGTTGTGGTCATTTACTTAACCCAAATGTTGCTCGTTGATCAAGACACACTTGCATACCGAAATTGTATTCCCTGCCGAAAATGGATTGCAGTTTTTGGTAGCGCCAGTAATAATGCTTTAATCTGTATCAGTGATCAGTAATATAATGCATAATGTTTATAGTTATGTCCGTGATAATAACAAAGATAGAATGTCTTTGTTTAACTAACGTTTCTTGTTTAACCGTAGAATCACTGTTGTTGCTAGCTACCTGTCTGTCCAATAACCCCCCAGCTAACAAAATTATGCCCTAGCACATTGAAGCAAAGTTATTTTGTATGTAATTAAGTCCATATTACGTTATATGGAAACGTGTTCTGTACGTACTTGTGGTGTTGACTTTCCAAAATGACTCCCCAGATCCATTCAGAATGTGGAAATGTGGGGGCGCCTGAATTTCTAAATAACGCTATTTACAAACATTATCAGAGATGTCCCTGAATCATTTCTGAACTTAGAAAGCAAAACGTTCCTTGTTGGTACTGTGAAGGCCGACGTTTATTGTGTGCTCTAGATAACACAGCTCCTGACTCGTGCGCTATAGACATGGGCTTGACCTTGTGTAAAATGAAATGTGTGTTTATTGTTAATCCACATGTCAAAACAAGCATACATGCGCTATACACGAAATAAAACAAAATACAGCCGTTTCCAAACATACTACCTAACTAAGACTACCGCTCGGCTTCACGCTGTCATCCTTTTTAAGTGTGGAGATCTCGTCTGAGAAAGTCTGCCACTAACTGAAACGAATGATTTCCAACTTGGCTTCATTAAAATTTTCCACTGTGAGATTGTCAATAGGTGAGACTGGCCTTGAAGCCTTGACACATTTACCTCTGGGTCAACCATCGGTGGGTGATCTGGGTTCTTTGGCCATTCATCGTCTGACTTTGTGAGAAAGTCTGGCCCCTGTATCCAAGTCTTGTTGCTCATGAACGAGTCAGCTTGACGCGTAGTCAGCTGGGTTCTTTGTAGTGTTAACAAATATCCACTGTCTTATTTCAGACACCTTCAAGACTGTTTCCACTCAATTCGCTACAAAGGTGCGGAATATACTGGTTGTGTTGCATATATACCGAAGCATGGTTGTGCTGTCAGACCAAAACACTGACTCTTCTAGCTGCAGCTGTAGCTCCGACATGGTGGCTCCATGGTTAGCTCCATGCGTGGGATGGTTATCGGCTTGAGCGGCGCTACTCTGGCCTTTACAATGACAAAGGTGTACTTGTTGCACTTGTAATTGTAACTGTACCGTACTGGCTGGATGTTATCTCACCAAATCCTGTAGGTTTAAAACACAGAGGAACATCAAAGTTGTCCAATTGATGGAGGTCTATCATCCAGTCGGACCATTTTTTAGCTAGATGCTCAGGAATGGACTCATCCCAGCCCAGCCTAGCTTCAGTCTACAGAGCTCTTGGAGGAGCTTCTTTGCTGGCAAAACCACAGGTGCAAGGATACCCAATGGGTCATATACTGAGCTGACAATGGAGAGAATAACTTTTCTAGTGGGTTGCTTGTCTTGTATAATGATCTTAAACTTGAAGTTGTCGGACGGATGCAGCACTGTACGCTCAACGGTCGCTCGACTGGGAGCACATCCAGGTCCAGGTCTTGAACCTCTTTGGCTCTTTCCTCTGTGGGGATAGCCGACAGCACGGCCCGGCTGTTGCTTGCCCATTTCATGAATGGAATCCTCCTGTTTTGAGGATAGATTTTAAGTCATGGTACAAGGACGATGCTTTCTCTTCTGAGCTGACTGACTTCAAGCAGTCGTCTAGGTACAAATTATGAAACAAGGTGTCCATTACAGCAGCTTCAAATTTGTCCCTGCTGTCCTCTGCACACTTACAAAAAGCAAAGCTGGCACAGCTTAGAGACGAATGGAGGCATCTGGCACCCTGACCTGGTGGAACATGGCTTCAACATCTGCCATGATAGCCACCTCCTCTTGCCTGAATCTGGTGATGACACCAAGCAGCGTGCTGGTTTGATCCGGCCCCTCTAACAACTGGTAATTAAAAGTGGTGCCCTGATTTGACGCTCCACAATCAAACACCACTCGCAGCTTTAGCTTCTTCGGCTGGTACACCCCGTGGTGTGGCAAGTACTAGACCCTCCCATCGCAGCAATTAAGCTACTCGATAAGAACTTTTACGGCATAGCCTTTGCTGATGAGGTCATCCATGAACACAGAGTTCTCTGCTTGGAACTGGGCATTCTTAATTAATTTCCTTCTAAGGTTGAAAGCTCGCCACGGTTGTTCGGCTTCTTAATGGCTGCGTTCCTCAGTGGTAGATTGATACTATAGTGTCCCTGTACAAGTCTTGCGGATCGTAAGACCATATCCAGAAACTGGACGTCCTCTCGACATTTCCAGCTTGTCTACTTGACATTTTTGGAAGTCGTTCTTAAACTGTTGTCTCCACAGTTCGTTCAGCATTACCATTGATATGTTATTGGATGTCACCTGTGTGAGTGCACATAATCCTTGTTCATTGCCTTCTTAAAGGGGTCCATTAATCATCCAATCTATCCTTGTTTTTATCGCATATAATCCGTAATTTACGCTGGAAATATCCTGCCAGGGTTTCATGGCTTTAAGTACGTTAGTCTCGATGGCAGATCTATCCCTGCTTCAATCTTCGGGAGAAGTACTTGACTAAGATGAGGCCAGCTTTTTACATCCTCTTGTCGTGGAATATTCCATTTATGCACTGGAATCGCAAACTGACAATAGTTCCAGAAAGTCAATACTCTTAAGACTACTTACCTCTAAGCCGGACACCAAGCTACTGCTAGCGATCCTCTCCCCTCCCATGGTCTTCAGTAGGATGTTTGTGTTCCCGCCTGTCAGGTTGAGCGCCGCCCTCAACTTCTCCCTGCAAAAGGTGGCGGTGCTTCCTTGATCGAGGAATGCATAGACCGTCACCACCTTGTTGCCTTTCTTAACCTTAACCTAGTAAAGGTAAGGTAAATGTGCTTTTATTGTCACATTACACATACATGTTGCAATATTCATCCTCTGCATTTAATCCATCCCTCAAGGGAGCAGTGGGCAGCCGCTGTGCAGAGCCCGGGGACCAACTCCAGATTGGAGCCAGTGTCACTGGTCAGATGGCACTGACTGGAGGGTGAACCTAACATGTTTTTTGACCTGGTCCGGGACGATTACCAAAATGCTATTTGTGCTTCCGGCCCCAGTGGCTCCACCACTACTAGTTTTTGCTTTTTCCTTTATATGCAGAACTGAAGGGTGTGTCGGTTGGCAGTCTTTGCAGGACATTCTTTCCTTGCAGTCTCTGCTCATATGTCCCCATTTCAAACAGCTGAAGCAAAGACAAGTATCTCTTAGGAAATCAATATTTTAACTATGAAGAGACCTTTTCATCTTATTGCAATGGCATGCAATAAGATCCATGGCATGCTGTTCTCCTTGGCAGAAGATGCAAGGTTTCGAGTAGGCACAGTCCAAACTCCTAATAGCTGGCTTCTCTATTGGCTTCTTTACTTACCTCTCCGACTGCAGCTACTTTTGAGCAACCGATTGTCATCATAAGCTTTGGCTTGTCTCTTCGTCCACTAGATCACTGAACTTGGCTCTACAATACTGTCTGTCTATTATATTGCAGGTTATGCTTCTCCACCATTCCCTTAACTTGTACGGTAACTTAGCGATGATAGCACGCATGTTGGCAATGCTATCTAGCTCTTCCATGTACTCCACATCTGCCATAGCATTATGACATCTGGTGAGGTAGAGGCCAAATGAGTGGAGTGCATCTATATCGTCAAAACTTGAATTGCCAGCCAAGTCAGCGCCTTCTCTATGTATGCCACTGAAATGTTCTGCTAGAGTGGAATCAGCTTCAATCATCTTTATTATTCAGTGACCACGCAGCAGAAGAAACAAAAGCACAAATGTGGTGATAAAGGGAACTGACTGGAGTAACATTATCTTTTAACATGTAGCATTTAACTTGTCTGTCCAAAGATTTTTTTAAATTTATTATCTTTACTCATGGCAAATTCTTTGTTTTCGAAATCCTTTGCAGAGCTCCAACTTTCTTCCCACTCTGGAGGTTTTTCTACTAATGTGAGGGCCGACGTTGATCGTGTGCGCTAGTTAACATAGCTAACACGTGATTTCAAGACATTGAAATGTGTTTATTGTTAATCCACACGTCAAAACATGCATACATGCGCTATACATGAAATAATACAAAATTCAGGCTGTTCCAAACATACTACCTAACTAAGCCTACCGCGTGACTACGGTTGAAAAATCGTGTTGCTCCGTGGAGAACACTGCCGACCCTGGCGTGAATCAAAGGAAAACTAAAGTAAAACCCAAATTAAGTCAACTCTCAAAGAGGTAGTAATAAACAAATAAGCAGGCATCCTAGCATCCAATGTACATTAACAAGGCTCTTCATTACCATAATTTTACATATGGAGAGAACCAAATCACAAACACACCCTTTGTCCGAAGCATCTCTCTCAACATGCCTTCTTGCGTTATTTAGTAACATTGAGTTAAATCTAAAAATCACGTTCCGATTACATACCTGCAAAAATGAATAACGTTCCCATGAGGTACCTGTGGCGTTGTCTTACAAAATGTACGTCTCTGCTCTATTCAGGATGTGGAAATGTGAGGGCGCCAGAATTTCCAAATAACGTTATTTGCAAACGTTATAACAGACGTCCTTGAATCATTCCTGGATGTAGAAAGCATATAGTTTCACGTTGATTTTATACGCCAAATTACAAAAGTGCGGTTCCTAGTGGTTTGCAGAAACAACTTTTTGGATCCTTTCAATATACATTGTTACAAAATATGGGGAGTCTTACTACAGTCATAACTATCGCTACAGCACATATTTACTGTGTACGATGCAAAAGCATAGCATTAGATCAAGAAGCAACCCTCAATTCAACAGCTCATTTTAAGCATTGCTCAATGGAAGCCAACACAATTATAGGATCACCCTAATTCCGATTCTGCTTATCAAATCCGGTTCTTATCGATTCCAGGTTCCGATTCCAATATTTTTAGAAGAAATGCAACATATTTCAAGAGAGGAACATTCCATAACTTTTCATTTAGGCTAAATTTAGTCAAATCAATGTTGGTGACACTGACATGTTTCAGGAAGGTTTCTTTTTCCCTTAATTTATAAAAAATAAGATAAACAAGAATAGCCTTTTTAAATGTGGATAGGTTATTAATGCATTTAATTATTCTTATTACATACTGTAAGTATACAGTATTCATCTTGTTTAATGTCTCCTTTCCCATTTAGAATTTAGTCCAATTTGTAGAATTCTTATTAATTGAATTTCTTTATTCTGATAATTCAGTTCATAATCATGTAATGACCTGGACAATGTTACATGCGTTGTCAACCTTTTGAGTTAACTAGGCATAGTCATATCGTTGTTCATAAAGCAAGAAAAACAATCTATTTTTAGATCAGTGGTGGCGCACATTAACATATCTTAGTGTAATAAAATGTAGAAATAAAATTAAAACATTGTGGGCTCATAACACTAGAAATACATATGAGTTGTTTTAGCGTGGCTTAAGCTCTAGCTGGTTATGGCAGTGCTCTACACGACATGCAAATACAACCATTGATGCTACCAGTGGCGCAGGAGATGTTTTTAAGTTAAAGGGGGGGTGGGGGGCCAAAGTGTGACGAAAAATGTCTCAAATTTTAAGCCTGTACAACTATGCTTTTAGTTATTAAAACCAAATAAAATACTGGAGGGAAATCTGTCCCACCTGGGAATTAAATCACGCTCCTCCGCGTGAAGGACAAACACATTACAAGTTCGCCACCAGAAAGTTACTATAAATAACCCATCGAATCTGTTGAAGTATTTGAGAGTAATATTTACGTAATTTATGGTTGTAGCGCAATTGTCTTGACATCGTTACACATGGTTA
>JAODLL010000372.1:0-14078 GCA_026546735.1 Forbesichthys agassizii | reverse complement strand
CCGTGTTGTGGTTGCTGCCCTCTACTGGCAAGTGCACCGGGTCATTTTGACCCATAGGACAGCGCGAGGGTTAAAACAGTTGCAAGGCATACACAATACAAACCAGCACAGTACAACAGAACAAACCTTTATTTATGGACAATCACTCCATAATATAACAGGGTAATCACACATACACATGGATAGTGGCTTGAATCAGTACTATTCTTAAGGGCAGGCGATTACAACAGGGAAACAAATAACACAAACACACGGCTTTATTACTCAGCAACAGGAAGCTTTTACCCTGTCATTAGAATATACTCCCGGAGAGTTAATATAATTTATACTAAGTATGTATTGGGAAAGTGTGGAGGGAGTGGAGGTTGCATTCTCAGTGCTCAACATTTGAACAATCCTCCAACAGTTACATTGTCCCTCTTTGGTGGGAGGGCTCGTCACGCACCCGTCTATCTCCTAAGACCTGAGCCGAAACATGTACAGACCAAAATGACGCGCTTTGAGAGTACAAGCAGGGGATATTACCCTGCCCTACCAAGCTCCCCTATTACTGACACATATTCCGTTAAGTACAACAGTCCTCTAGCTTTGGTTCGGGGTTCAAGAGTTGTAACAAAGCACTGCTGCTGCGTTAACTTGCCCTCAAAGAAAGGACTGCCAGCCGCCAGAGAGGCCTGCTGCACAACATCAAAACATCTGGACAGTTTTTGCTTTGAAATGTAGCCTCTGTACAGTGGGTCAAAATGGCCGACGAGAAGACTGGCACAGGCTGCAACCAATTAACTTTACAGGCACGCTTACTCATAATAACACCTAATATGTCTCATACTCTATCATACTTAACATTTCTGTACATAATAAATGCCTCTTCTACACATCCACAAGAACCTGTGTGCGCGCGCACACACACGCACGCACACTAAGACAACAAGGTCAAATATAATTTTTTTTTCCATAGACATAAATAAGACAGTTAATAGATGTTAATATAATTTCCTGTGCCAGTGTCTGTTCTGTCAGCTAAATATTGTCAAATATTTTACACAGCTCAGTTAACCATTGATATATTAGTACGACTAAACCCCCGATAACTGTGGTTCCAAGAGCGTGGTTGTTGAGTCAGAGTCACATTCACATACAGTCACGTGTGCCGAGGGTCCGATGTCCAACCTAACCGTGACGACGGCGACGACAAATCCTCTCCTCGATATGCATTTTCCAGTGTGTGTGTGTGTGTGGTTGTAATTGTGCGTTTTCACGTCTACGCACAATTACAACCGGGCCGCAACGGCAGTCACTCTCTAGAGCACGCCCTCCACGAAGCTGGTGTCCAGGTGGACGATGAGCATCCTCAGGAAGGACATCTCTTTGCGGGTGTTCTCGAAGATGACCCTGGGGTCGTCCGACTGGCAGCGGAGGCAATTGGGGGCCATCACCATGGCCAGGTTGTTGACGTCCATCTTGGTGATGGCCACGTTGGAAGGCTGGGCAAAAACCTGGGGGGAAGGAGAGAGAGGGGTGAGGTAACAGCACACCTGTGAGCCGCCCTGTGCAAAGTCATGCTCGGTGAATCGTATGTGTTGGCTCCTCCCCCTCCCGAGTCTTAAAGGTACGGTGTTTAGTTTTACGTTGCGTCGTTTGTTATTTTTTAAACGCCTTATTTTTGGCAGCAAGGCCTTTTCCAGATGTGTTGTGCACGTTCATTCTACCAGAGCAAGATTACGGTTATGTATTGCTGGCACACGTGCACATTATGAGTGTGCACGCTCTTGCCCAATCACACCATCCCTCTGGGTGTCTTCTAAACGTCCATGTAGAGTACAATAGATTCTCGTTACTATTGTTGGACAATATTTATTGGACGGCATTTCATGTCTGTACGTGTTCTCCTAACATAAAAGACCTAATCATTTAAAGTGTTCCAGCATGTTGTGTGATTACCTTAAATCCTACCTACTTAGTCAAAGTATATGATGCTGGAAAGGTAAAATCATGAAAACCTGTAATTTACCATCGTCTGTGTGTACAATTAGCATCCAAAATGAATCCCTCCGAAACAGAAATGTGTTTTTAAATATAGATATATTATATGTCTTCACGTGTATTTCTCTGTACTGGGTGGAAGTTATGAAATCAGCAAACTGCAAATACTCAAAACAGCCAATCAAAAAGGAAAAGCATCACTTGTCCCGCCCTAACAAGTGCAACACAATGGACACATGCCCAAGTGGAGACATAGAGCTGTCAATCAAACGGCTCCTGAGTACTACTGTAGCTATAGTGACGTATTTAACTAAAATCTTAGTGAATGCTTTTGAAGTCATATCTATGAAATGTGAGATATCTTTTTACATTTCCCAGTCAGGTTACTGAAGTTGAATGTAATCCACTAAATAGCACATTCACAATGAGACCATATTTTCAATCCATTGGAGCGAACGGCAACTCTCTCTTCTACATGGCTCTGGTCCGGAGAGTACGATAACCGCTCAGGCCACTGGGCGGCGACGACGGGCTCGTGTTCTACCTGTAAGAAGTGGATGAAGTAGCATAGCACCAGCCGGTTCAGGTCGGGCAGGCACTGCACCACGGCGATGGCGGCCACTGGGTCGTCATAGTTACTGACGCACTGCTTGTAGAAGTCCATGGGGATCAGTGGCTCCTCCAGCTCGCGGTACCACAGCTTCATTAGCGAGGCTGGGACATGCATGGGGGGGAAACGCCACTTCATCAACTACATCATGAACACCAACTGTGGACACAACGACCACTGCATGCTCTTTAAAAATACAATTAAAAATAAAGCAACAATTAAATAAATATAGAAATAAAAAAACAAATATATTACATGTATATAAAAATTATAATTAAAATATAATATTATTAGTTATATTATATATGTATGCTTTTAAATTCCATCGACGAGAGTGGGTACATTCAGACTTGACTGACACGCACACACACACACACACACACACACACACGTATACACGCGCACACACACACACACACACACACGTATACACACACACACACACTCCTCTCCTACCAGGGACGTTTGGGTCCGAGAGGTTCTCAGGAATCCTCCACTGGTCCACTTGGAGCTTCAGTGCGTTCACCTCATCAATGTCTCCAGGCACCCTGAGGACAATACACAGCAGAGGGCATTACACTCTGTGGCCACTAGAGGGACCCCCTACTTAATGTATTCCATGTTCTATTGTGCCATGTACATCATTTTTCATGATTACAATGTTTCATGATTACAATGCCGGCATTGTAAGCAGCATTTAGTTGGAACAAAAACATCAACACAGTAAAGAGAAAAGACAGTAACGTTCAGGCACTTCTCCGTGCAGGACAACACTACTATATCCCCCGTAAATGAGGCAGATCATGTTTTGGGGAGAAGGAACAGTCTTCCAAACAGAACGAAATCTCACACACAAACAAACCGTGCACACATACAATCGCATGCACAAGCAAAGCTCCCGAAGCTAACACACCTGCGGCAATGTAAACAGCTATTATGAAGCGTTGAATTACAGAGTGAAGAGCTTGGGCAGAAGAGCATCCAGACTGTTTGTCCTGTTGTCTACACTAAGTTATGTACACTGCCATTGATTCAGGAGACCACACACACAGACACACACGCAATGAATGGCTGGCGCTATCCATCAAAGTGTGGGATGCGGCTCACGGTTTTATTACTCATGTCAAGACAGGTGGACTTTATTTATATAACCCTTAATCGCATTACAGTCTCAAAGTCTCAAAGCAAATTACAGAGCCCAAATGTCACATGGAAATAAACCTCTTAACCTGCTCCTCCTTATTTATGATTAATACATGTATTTTATTTGTGTAGTGTTTATGAAATATAGATATATTTTCTTGCCGCCAACCAATTGTATTGATTAACAATTTAAATTTAAATGTATGTATTTTGATGATGTATCAGATGTTATTTTCCGATGGTGCTATGACGCACCTCACACACACACACACACACACACACACTCACAAAAACACACCTGCACGCACACACACACACACACACACACACACACTCAGTCCTCCCACCTGAAGATGCCCTCCGTCTGGGCCCCGCCCAGAGAAAGGACATACTGGGAGAGCTGCACCTGCACCCAGGGCAGCCTCCGGTCTGGGAAGAGCTCGCTCTGCCGCTCCATCACCTCCTCCAGGGAGCTTCCAAACAGGGATGGTGTGACGATGGCCCTGCGGCTGTGGTCGATCTCCTCCAGGGTGGGCTTCCGGAGACCCTGCGGACGGGAAGGTGAGTGCGGTCGGAAGGGTGATGCATGTGGCAGGTGGTGGGCTGTTTATGTGCGTAAACCTGGTTGAAGGCCTGTGTTCACATCTGCACCTGTAATTATGTCTGCATCGTCTGTGACTGCTAGCAATCTGCTGTTAGCGACGTGATGCTAGCAACCTGCTGTTAGCGATGTGATGCTAGCAACCTGCTGTTAGCGATGTGATGCTAGCAACCTGCTGCTAGAGACGTGATGCTAGCAACCTGTTGTTAGCGATGTGATGCTAGCAACCTGCTGTTAGCGACGTGATGCTAGCAACCTGCTGCTAGCGGCCTGACTGCTAGCAACCAGATTAAACACGCAAAAAAGGGCGCAGATCGCCTAATCCCATTTCGAGCTGCCTTTTCGACAATAGCGCTAACTAGATGGAAAAAACTGTGCGCTCCTTGACGACAGAAAAGGTTTGCTCTCTACCATGGGGAGGGCGTAGCGTTTTACGGGTCACAAGTCATAACCATTACTCTGATATTCAGAAGTAATTTAGTTAGTTAGTGTACAAGTGCTTGTATGAGCACCCAGACCTGTGGGGAGCTCCTGCTCCAGAATGTTCCTCCAACTCACCTTCTTTCCGCCAGTGATGGCCACCTTCTGCAGCTTGCGATAACAGAACTTTGCGTACGTGCTGATGGGCAGTCCTTGGAGGGGAGAAAGAGGAAGAGACGTCAGGAGCTGCACGCCAACAGCACAAACGGAGGGCTCCCCCTCTCGATTGCAACCTCCCAGCACAGAAGCACATTTCTGAACATACCTGCCAGTAAAGCGTTCAAATGCCCCCCTCTCCCCATCACAGACAAGCGGCTGTATTTGGACAGACGCGTAACAGTGCGACTCAGGCATATGAGGGACTAGAGCAGGGGTAGGGAACCCTGATTCTAATGAACAAAGTTAGAAGTGTGTGTGTTAGAAGCCTGATAACGACCCATTCATTAGAATCAGGTGTGTTGGAGCAGGGAGACATCTAAAACATGCAGGACTACGGCTCTCCAGGACCAGGGTTCCCTACCCCTGGACTAGAGAGTGCGCGACTCAACTGTCAAGCTAAAGAAAGACGTACTTCTCCTGTGGATCAAAGGGTTCACGAGACAGCAGCCATTATTGTATTACTGTATTGCCTAGGGACTTTGTTTGCTAAGGCGGCACAGGCTTGGAAAAAAAACACAAGCTTTATATGAACCTGTTCACCGGTCACCAAAAAACAATGAGGCTCTTGTACACCCCTATGTACACGAGAGAGCATGAAGCCTTCGTTTACCGGTAACAGGCCGATATCTACACTACACGAATGTGAATAACCCCTATTCGTTATCACCGTGGTAACTCGAGTTTACACCAAAACAATGATCTTGATTCGCATCTATGGCCGATGCAACAGCACCCGTGGGGTCCATGTTCCTGCTCCTAGAGTCTGCTTTATCGCAGGTAGCTAAAACAGCGCCATATGGAAAGCATTTCTGCTGGAGTGAAGAAAAAAAAAAAGAAATCACACACTTTCTGGAATGTTCCCCCGAGCGAAAGCCCCCAGATTTATAGCAAACAGGTGACTCCAATGCATGATCGCAACCATCGTTAATCCTACCAAGTTTGACTACAATTATGTCTAATTAGAGAGATCATACTGACAATATGCCCTTGATCTCAGAGAAAAAAAACAGACTTTTCCCCTTATTTTGTTACCAGGACTGCCAATGGGGTTGAGTTTCTGATCTTACTGGCTTCTCTGCATGTGCGAGAAGGAGCTAAAACATGAGCGCTGGTCTGTGTTGACATCCTGCTTAGAACAACAATAACAACATCAACACCACCACCACAGTAACCAAAGCCCAGGAGACATCTGAGCTCATTAGGAGCTTGGGTGCACTGCAGCAGGGTGAGTCTTTATAGGTAAGTCTTAGTTACTCGGCTGAATGGGGACAGAACCATAACTGCACTGTCGGTGGTAACTATGATATAACAACAGCATGCATAGTTTCACCAGTAAAATCTGATTTTAAAAAGTCCCAAAGGTTCAGGTCCCAAACGTCCAGGTTAGACTTCTACTATGAATGCTCAGCTGTGCAGTTGCGTAACACAATTGGCTTAAAGGCAGGGTCAGTCATTCTTGCTAACTTCGAGCTCAAATCAAAACAGTATCGCTCCGCAGTCCTCAGCAAGGACGTTTTACACGTCGCAATGCATCGCGTTAGCAAAGCGTAGTGCTACGGCTTTGATATGAGCGGTATTGTTTGCCACTTTGTTTATGTTACTGTCTATGGAGCCAGGGCCGTGTAGAAGTTTCAGAAAATGTTTTCAACGGCACAGAGAACGGTGAGATAGCGAAATGCGAGGAGATATTTGTTGAATTTAACAAAAAGTGTATTAGCTTACATTTAGCTTGCAATAGCTATAGCTTTAATAAGGTAACGGTTCGACTGTTATGAAGCAAATGATTGTAAGGAGGGGAGACATATATTCATATAATCGCCATCTTTCGCAATACAGGCTTCTCCCATGGAGTTTCATTGGAGACCCTCTTGTCCTTGACTCTCGTGTTGGGCAATGACGAAATGACGATTGAATCCAATCAGTAGTCTGCATGGTTGCGAGTGGAGGCGAGCCTCCAAAGGACAGCAAGATGACGCACTATGTCTCGTCTCAGTTATTGTTTATGGGTCTCGTGGTGAGAGGCCTCCGTCCATCCCGGCGTTGGCTCAGAAACAACCCCCACCCACCCAGACCCCGGGTCCCGGGCCCCAAGCCCAGTGGAGTCGGGTTCCAACAGCCCACCCTCCTCACCCCAACCACCCCAGGCTAGACTGGGCCATGCTGGAGCTGACAGGAGGCCTCCAGCTCCCAGCTGCACGCTCTGGTCAGGAACCTCCCCATCCGTCCATCCATCAAGCGGACAGCGGAACTCATTACACCGCTTTGGTGGACGAACGCCGCTTTTCCGGCGGTTTGCCTTCGCCGTCGACAGCAATAACTGTCAGTCCCAGGTTCAACCGAAGACACGTTTCCATTCTCCGGGCTAACGACCGTTATAATGACTCTGACATGTGGAGTTGGCTTTCTTCCTTCAGACGCCCTCCTCTCAGTCACGGGCGGTCGCGTGAGCAGCTCAGACCGCGTCTGAGTCACTCAGAGCACAATGAGCGAGACCAGAGCTGTGGTGAGGGGCCCACAGGCCACGGGGGGTGACTGGGTTCCTCTCGGATGACACCATGCCCATGTGGGGGAGTGGGCGCATGGCCTCTTAAAAGGAATAGTCAGATATTGGGAGCTAATTGTAAGCTAACACACTTTTTATCAAATTCAACAAATATCTCCTCGCAATCCTTGCTAGATTACTGTTCTCTGTGCGTGCTGAAAAAATAATCAGGTACTTCTACACAGCCCTGGCTCGGTATCAGGTACTTCTACACAGCCCTGGCTCCGTAAATAGAAACATAAACAAAGTGGCAAACACCCTCACAACAACAAAGCCGTTTGGCTTTGCAATGCGTTTCCATGTACAGGGCGGGGACGGCGGAGTTTCTGAGGAAGTCTGTTTTGATTTGGGCTCCATGTTAGCAAGCGTTCCCACGAATTACACACCCTGCCTTTAAACGGCAGACTGACTGACATGCAAAAGAGACCATTGATATGATTCACTGCACGGCCCCCTGTGAGCACAAAAGAGCCTTCTGAAGCTGGTGCTGGTTGTGTTCTAGCCCAGCGCTACGCTCTGTGAAACCCCTTCACTTAACGACATCGGCCATCTAGCAAACAGCATGACACAGAATTCTCTCATTTCTTAACAGAGGGGGAAAACATGTTCGGGCCCCCCTCTCACGGTAATACAGCTCCTATCTCACACCACCCCTGCCCTCCCCCGAGCTCTGTTAAACATAAATCTAACAAACGGGGAAGAGATTATCTTGGCCAACAGAGGTGGAGGAGGAGGATCGGCGAAAGAGCAAGAAGCTTTACCTTCTTCCTCGTCTGTTTGCTTTCGCTTTTTCCTGGACTTTGAGTTCTTCTTCAGCTTTGACTCTTGCTGCTCCAATATGAACTGGGACACTGCAAGAAGACACACACACACAGAGGTCAGAAATCTGAATGGGACAATCAGATCAGCCCTGGGCCTTAAAATCCCATTTCCAGACTTGACACTAACAAGTCCTTGGCATTGTGTGGTGCCAGCACCAGGCTAGGAGATTAGAAGCAGCACAGCTCCATTTAAAGGGGCAGGAGCACTGAACAGAACACAGAGACATCAACAACAACAACAACAACAACAACAACAACAACAACAACAACAACAACAACACCAGACTGGCTCCGCCCGGCTACACAACATGCTATTGCAGTCTGGAAACCCTGTTCGCGTTACAGTAGCGTTCGCACAGCCGCCCTGCTGGCTGACCAGTCAGGGTGGGTTAGAGCGATGACGTTGAAGTCAAGCGTGTGCTTCTAAATGGTGGTAGAGCTAGATGAGGCAATGCAAATATTTGTAGCAACGCTGATTGGTTAAACACTTCCCAATAGAGTGTGTCCAGACCCTGTTCACCAAGTGTATCGTGGGTCTGTTTACAGCAGGTCACTACCAACTAGTGTGGCGATACCAATATTTTTGTTTCGATACCAAGAGCGATACTCGATACTTTTTCGATACTTAAAAAAACATCATTTTTAGTCAAAGCAATATTTTAGAACTATGAGTAATAAATAATAATAAATATATAAAAATAAATAATAATAATAAAATAATAAAAGGAGTAATAAAAATAATAATAATAATAAAAATAATTCAACAGAAATTGGAGTTGCCAAATATTATTATTAAACTAGACAGCTGTGAAAACAAGAAAACACATCCATAAGCTTTATCTTAACAATCTGACACATGCAACACTGCTACAGACAGTAAGGGGTAAGTTGAGTGGGGGTGGGGGGGAAGGGGGGTGTGCGGGGACGGAAGAGAGAAAGGTGACCCACCCTGTTGCTCGGACCGAGACTCACATTTCTTGTCGCTGGCGGGCTCCGTGTGCCTCTGGATGTATCCCTCGAGGTAGCACCGGAACTTGGGCGAGGGGGCGAAGAACGCCAGCACCACGGCCATGAGCTCCCAGCCGGCCGCCAGGCTGCGGGGGCCGGCGTTGGCCGTGGTCTGCCGTACCAGCTGCACATACAGCTCGTCGCGCAGGCCCGGCACGTCCCAGCACTTGGTCACCACCAGCAGCGCGGCGTGTCGGCGGTCCAGCCGCGACGGCCGGTCGCCCATGTAGGCCTGCACCAGCTTGAACATCTCGCAGGCCTCCTTGCGCGCGGCGCGGTCGGCCGTCACCAGCATGGGCTTCTTGATGGAGCCGCGGTTCCACGACAGCATGTTGGCGATGGAGACGCGCCGGCGGAACAGGCCCTGTGTGTGCGTGTTCAGGTGCGCGCTGGCCCAGTCCGCCATGCCCGCGTCCGGGCAGGGCGGCCGCAGCGTGGAGTAGGACAGCGGGTACGAGGCGCCGGGGGAGTGGGGGAGGGAGGAGACTCCCGCCGCCGCCGCCAATGACGCAGACGACCTCCCCGTCCCCGTGGCGATGCCGTCGCCACCCTCCCGGCCGTCGTGGGCGGCCTGGCGGTGGCGGTGGGGGTGGGGGCCCAGGGAGGCCGCGTGCCCGTCCACAGTGCCCTTCTGATGGCCCTCCAGCTGAGCCTGTAGCTCCAGGGTGCCCACCTGCAGGGGAGTGGAGGGGAGGAGAGAGGAGAGATTAGCGGTAGAAACCAGGTCTACACAGCTGTGGTGACAGCAGGAGCTCTGCTACCTTCTCCTCTCTGCACTCTGCTCCGAGGAGCCGACAGGGAACGGCTCCCTAAAGCCGAGATAGAGCTAAGCCTTCCCGGGGGGAGGGGGTCCCACATGGACCCTGATCCCGAGAGGCAGAGCAGGTGACCAAGGGGTGACAAAACCGACCCGCTTATCCGCTCCCTTCGCACGCCGAGTTGCGTTAAGTTGCACATAAGTTCCCCTCATGTGCTACCCTCTTGTGGCTGTATCGCCAATGTTCGGCAATCTTGAACGCACCTCTGGCTGGACGTGGAACGTGCGCGCGTGCGATGTAAGGCAGCCAGACGCGCTGGGCCCTAGACCTGCTACAGCAGGGCCCACGCGGCTTGGCTGTGTTCATATGCTCGTATGGAGTTCTTAGCATTAACCGAGCGACGGGCTGGGCTGAGGAGAGGAAGGGGAGGAAGGGGGGGGGGGGGCACGAATAGGGGGACGGGGACGGGGGGGGTCAACTCTTCACAATCTCATGCATCCAGGGGCTGAAGTACGGGTGTACTGGGACATTAAAGGTGTGAGTTATGCGCCCAGTGAGTTCCATTACTCCTTCAGACAAATAGCTTACAGATGCCATATCCGAACCGGCAGGTGGTTTTAGTCACGCTGCGAGTTTAGATAGCAAAGGGTTAACAACGGCCCCTTAACAACGGCCCCTTAACAACAGCCCGATGTCTAGATGTGCCACATCTGTGAGGGCGGACAGCCCGTGAACGGCACGGTTCAAAGTCCTCACAGGTTTATGTTTAATTTCCGTGACGACAGAGCGTTTAAGGTAACACGCAATGCTTGGAGGCAAACCACAGTGTGTACACATGGCGTGTGTGTGTGTGTGTGTGTGTGCGCGCATGTCTATATATTGGTATTGTAGGCTCTCCTTGTTGTCTCTGTGTGTGTGTGTGTGTGTGTGTGTGTGTGCGTGTGTGACATAACAACAGGCCTGAACCACATTCCAAGATGGAGGATTTAGTGGCCTTACTGAGGCAGTTGTCCCACTGGAACCAATAACCCTTAATACTCTGCCACCTCTCCCTCTCTCCCTCTCTCTCTCTCTCTCTCTCTCTCTCTCCTTCCCTGACCATATGGATCCCAGCAGTCCTTCCTGACCAATGAGCGCCATGTCCTGATCCCATGGGGGCCTGGCTCAGGGGCCGTGTGGCAGGGGCAGATGGAGGGTGGGGGCATACGACAGGTAACTCCGGGGGTAGGTAGCCTACAGTAGCTTAGGGAGGGGCAGGCCAGACGGCCATCACAAAATGGCTTCCGGCACTGTACCGTAATGTACCGTAACGCCCTGCTGGCTTAAAGCCATGTGCAGAGGCTTGGGTGTGACTCTGTTGAGTGGGGCAGAAGGTGGGGGATCTCTGGCTGCTTGTTTAACGGTGGAAGAGTGGAACAGTTCCCTCAATGCAAATGATGTGCCGCTGAAGTAAGAAATGTCGACGATCAGATATGCATAGTGTGTGTGTGTGTGTGTGCCTCTGTGTGTGTGTGTGTGTCTGTGTGTGTTTTAGTGTTCTGCAGAGTCACAGTATCCTAACCAAATCCACCGTGGGTTATCTAAAGCCATGTTCACACATGCTGTATAACCCTGCATTTTACAGGGACCGTTCCCGCATGGGGTCATGTGTGAACAGGAACAGGGGTCGATAAACCCTGTTCATTCACTCCAACAATTTCTCCCATCGTGACCCAGTAATATTCCGCTAAGCCTGAGATGTTAACAAAAGCAGAACCAACGTAATTTACCAGGAAACATTTGTGAATAGGGTTTCACATCATAAACATCTGACGCAGCTTTACAGTCAAGAGGCCTTTTGTTTCCGCCCAGGCTCTTTGCCTGCGGAGAGCTGGAGCTGCCATTCAAGCCCAACAGGAGCTGTCAATCAAGCAGTGAAGGTGGCACAATAACACACAGGTCCAGAATGACACGCCTCACATACACACACAGTCACTATAAACAGTGAGAGACACCATGGCAACACTGAGAAAAACACAAGCCACACACATATACACGCACACACACACACACACACACACACGCACACGCACGCACGCACACACACACACACACACACACCTGTGAGGGTCCGGGGGTCTCCGGGGACGACAGGCTGGCCATGCTGGCCATGCTCTTCTCCAAGGTGTCCACCTTCTCGTACGTCCTCTTCTGTCGCCCGGGAAACTCCATCGGGCCGACGCTCCCCGGGGCCGACGACGCGGCCGCCCCGTTGCCGTAGTTACCGGCCCTGCCCAGCGAGCGGGGGTCGTCCCCCCCCGCCCCTCCCCCGTACCAGCGGAGGGAGTCTGCGGGGGACCGGGCCCCCTCCCGGCCCCCCCGCCCCTCCCTCATGGTGTTGGAGCGGCTCACCACCTCCCTCATCTCCGCCATCAGCCGCTCGTTCAGGGCGCTCAGCTCGCTGCTGCTGCCCACCGAGCCCCCGCCCCCCACCGTCGCCCCCGACAACCCCCCGCCCACCACGCGGCGACGGCTCTTCCGCCGCAGGCTGGGCGACGGCCCCGTGGAGTAGCCCGAGTCCTGGTAGGTGCCCATGGCGACGCCGGCGGTTGTTGCTGTGGCTGCTGATGTTGCTGTGGCCGGGGGCAGCGGCGGCTGCTGCTGCAGGGCAAAGGGGCCCGGGGAGGTGGGGGAGGGGGAGGCGGGGAAGGCGTCCTGGGAGGCCTGGCTGCTCTGCCGGCTGTGGCTCTGCCGGCTGTGGCGCTGCGCGGCGCACGCCTCCAGCGCCCGCCACACCTGCCGCTTGTCCAGGGGGGCCGCGCCCACGCCGGGGGCGCCCCCCTTGGGGGGAGGGGAGGGGGTCCTGGCGACGGAGGAGCCTGGGTCCACGTTGACCATGTGCTTGATGCACTCCAGGCCAGCGGGGCTGTAGTCCGAGGACGAGGGGCCGCGCCGGTGCCTGGAGGAGCCGGAGAGGGAGGAGGAGGAGGAGGAGGAAGAGGGAGCGGGGGCAGGCGGCGGCTGCTGCAGCAAGCGGGGCTTCTGGGGGCCCCGGCCGTTGTGCAGGTGGGCCCCCTCCACCTCCATGTCCACGGGGGGCTCGTCGTAGATCGGGCAGGCGGAGGCGGAGGCCGGGTCGTCGTAGAGCGGGGGGGCGGGGGCGAGAATCGCCCCGTCCCAGCCGTATGGAGGAGAGGCTGGCCGCGGCGAGCAGCTCCCGCCGCCAACGTTCGCCCGGCGGGGCAGCGGGCTGGGCTGCCCCGGCTCGGCCGCGGCGCCCAGGCAGAAGCTGCCGTTGCTGACCTTCCGCACGTGCCGGGGTGGCTGGGGCTTGCCAGCCGGGGCCATTTTGTAGGGTGCTGCCTGGGAAAGGGGGCCGCCGGGGGCCCTGGCCGTGCCTTGCGCTCCCTGGTGGGGGAGCTGCGACTGGGAGACGGGCGGCGGCGGCGGCGGTCCTGGCTGGCTGCGGCTCATGCTGTTAACCTTCACCAACATGGCCGCCTTAGAGCCAGGCGGGGGCTGCCATCTTTGAGACGGGTCCCTGAGAGAGAGAAGAAGAGAGAGAGAGAGAAAGAGAGAGAGAGAGAGAGAGAGAGAGAGAGAGAGAGAGAGGACTAGAGGTGAGTGGAAATAATTATTGCAGAGCTCAGCTGATGTCTAAACACGCAGCAAAACAGAATGTAAACAGAAACACAGCCACAGGTAACTGCCGGCATCATTGTCATGTAAACACACACACACACACACACTCTTGAAAGGGCTGGGGAAAACTAGCAGTACCAGGTAATTTGCATTCACATTCTTCCTCAAAACATTTGCTCTATAGCCGCCAATGGTTCATTTTTAGTCTGGCAGGCCGCCAGAATCTTCATCAGCACTACGTCACATAAGAGACCGTCTCTAGTTTCAGCCTCTTAATCAGCACTACGTCACATAAGAGACCGTCTCTAGTCTCAGCCTCTTCATCAGCACTACGTCACATAAGAGACCGTCT
>JAODLL010000370.1:5140-35453 GCA_026546735.1 Forbesichthys agassizii | reverse complement strand
CAGGAGCTCTCCAACAGCACATGTAAAGTGTGTATGTGTGTTTGTCCAGGAGCTCTCCAACAGCACATGTAAAGTGTCTATGTGTGTTTGTCCAGGAGCTCTCCAACAGCACATGTAAAGTGTGTATGTGTGTTTGTCCAGGAGCTCTCCAACAGCTCACCTGGTGTAACATCTCAACACAGTCCTCGCTGAAGCCGTCGTGGTTGTTGGGCTCCCCAGGGGCCCAGTAGGTGAAGGTGACCCAGGTCCTGTCGGACCAGGTGAACATGCCAGGCACCACCAGGTCACTGAGGCCAGTCCACACGTCACTGGTGGCTATGGAGGGCAGGGAGCAAGTGACAGACCTTTAACAAATCAGAACTCGTGGGGAAGGGAAATACTTTTACAACCACACAAGTGCTTATATAAACGTATAGTCAGCTATTGCAAGCTAAAATGTAATATAAAACACATTTAGTCAAATTCACCAAATGGTTTCTCGCATTTTGTTATAATACCATTCTCTGTGCGTGTTGAAAAAAAAACAAAACAATCTGATACTTCTACCCAGCCGTGGCTCCGTAAACAGGAACATAAACAAAGTGGCGAACACCGCTCACTACAACAAAGCCGTAGTACTACGCTTTGCGTCACAGTGCGTTTCGATGTCTGGAACTATAAGCTAGACAAAACGTGCATTATCTTACATTTAGCTTGCAATAGCTGACAATACTTTTAAATATACATCCGTCAGTGAGTGAAATGTTTTGAACCCATCTTGCCTAAGGCTACAACAGGTTTGTCTGCTTTGCCAATCAATAAGGGCTCCAGACAGGAAGGAGGTGGGTTGTTGATTTTCTAAAGCTTACGCTCTAATCTTTTCTTTAGCAAGGTCAATAATGGATGCTATGCAAGAGGCACGCGCGTACCCATGTAGAGGTAGCTCTCCAGCCAGCTCTGCTCTGTCATGGAGGCGATGGAGACCAGCTCAGAGCCAAGGGACCTGCATGTGTGCTGGGCGCCTTGCCATGTCTTCTTGTCTCCAAAAGGCTTGTAGCAGAACCCTCCAAACTCATACCAGTCGGGCCCGGAACACCTCAGCTCTATGCGGCAACGTCAACGTTAGTGTTGCTCACCGGTTAACATCAGATCCAGCTAAAAGTGGTCATTGTGCATTTTAACTCACCCCCATCTGCAAACGTGTATGATACAGAGTAGCTGCTATCATATCTGTTAAAACACAAATATATTATTGTTGACAGAAACCATCCCACATGAACTGCCATTACAATATATACTCAATAAAAATATATGCTATTTCACAAGTTAAAAGTAAAAGATATTTTACTATGAAAACTAAGAGTTGTATTGCTTTCAAATTGGTTAAAATCCATGTTAATGAGTGCCTCACCTTTGCAAAGATATGTATCCATCTCACAGGTGTAGCATATCAAGATGCTGATTAAACAGCGTGATTGTTGCACAGGTGTGCAATAAAAGGCCACTCTAAACATGTGTATTGCTCCCTTAACATTCTGGTGGACATTCTTGCAGTCAGCATGCAAACGGCAAACTCCCTCAACATCTGTGGCATTGTGTTGTATGATGAAACCACTCACTAGCATGGATTTGAACAAATTGAACAATCTCCCATGTGTGAAATGGAAACTTCCGGAGACGAGCGTCCAATGTGGGAAAAATCAACCAGGAAAAAGTAACCAGAAGGCACATACTGCCTGGAGGTAATGCCATTCCTGGTAGAGCCTGGATAGTAGTTCTGCCCAGGAGCCTTCAACAATGTACAGTCTCCCCCATGGTCATTGAGGACCACACCGGCGTGGATGGCTGCTGCACATATGTTAGAGTCCTGTAGGATGACATGCATGGAAGGAGGGTACACAATGGATCAGCAGGATAAACACATTGTACAGTATGTGTATATATATATATATATATTACACATGGTATTATATACAATATCCCCATGGTATTATATACAACACTGTATACAGTACACATTCTATACGCTATATATACTGTTTATACACAAGGTATTTTTGACATATATACACACACACTATTATATTGTATTAAGGTACATGGTATTATCACAGGTATAGATAAATACCCCGCGGTACACTGCACTTCCATACACACTGTAGTAGGCTTGGGCACAGGCAGCTGGGCAGTGGACCCTGAAAGACCAATATTAACATGTAGCATCACATTCTATATACAGAGAACATGTAGCATCACATTCTATATACAGAACACCAACATACAACAATACGACGGTCACTTACGTCATGCGATCATTGGCAAAGTTGAAATTGGGCTTGTTGGCACATGTGATTGCATCTGGTAAGGTAAAGATCAATAATATGCCTTTAATACCCTTGTTGTTGTTATTTATACACACACACACACACACACAAATGACAGGAAATGTTGTCTAGAGCCAAGCAGGTGCTGTGTGCCTACAGTCAGGAGTGCACCCCAGCACGTCAAAGCGGAGCCCTGTCTGAATGTTGTACTCCAGGGGAAGGATCCGGACATATGTAGCCGACACGGGGGTACCCAGGAGCTGTGTGTCTGCAGTGTTCCTGTCTGTGGAACCTGGGAAAAACTGCAAAACCAGCAGGAATTCCCATCATTAACTGTTTCCCCAAATACTTGCAGTATACACAAAAATGAAAAAGCTTGAAGCATAACTTTTTTTTTTTTTTACTCCCATAGCAGTTTTCCTTTGATGCTTTATATGAGTTTATTTATTTTACTTTAATGTAGGTTGGGAAGCACTGCTTCATAGTGTGTAGAATACAGGGTATAGAATGTGTAGCCGTTAAGCTAGTGGACTCACAGGCCCATCGGCGTTGTATTCCGTCCATGTGGTTCCATCCATGCTGTGCTGGATCTTGAACCTGGTGACCCAGTGGTCATTCTGAGGACAGCCCTGGATCACGATGCCTGTTACCTTCCTGGGCTGGCCGAGGTTCACCTGGATCCAGCTTGAGGCTGCTGCAACATTTGTAGTCAAACACAGTATAGACTGAAGGAAGTGGACTTACTAGAAATGTGTGTCTACTTTGCATTGTAAGCCCTGTTAAAGGTGGAGTCAGTGGTGCTGGAGAAATATAGTTGATATTAGAACTATATCAAAACAATAACACCTCTCCCTTCAATGCTATAGAGCAGTGATCCCCAATCCTGGTCCTGGAGGGCCACTGCCCTGCGTGATTTATGTCTCCCTGCTCCATTCAAATGAATAGCTTGTTATAATGACCAATTCATTCGAATCATTAGCATTAGAGTGCTTTTTTCTGTTTTGATTAAATATGTTTTGCTCTGAATAAAACTCCTATCAAATGGTCACGATCATTCTCGTAGCTGGATGGCTTGGTTCCAGGCTTAAATCTCTTCATATAAGGATGTTACTAAAAGTCAATAGAGAAAATGAATGGGAAATGTACTACAAAAAAGTGTCCGGTCACTGTTACGTCCTATATGGTTCTTCCTCAGAAGCCCGCCCCCCCCCCCTTCCCCCCACCCACATTGGACACAAATTGCCAAGGCTGAAATAGTGCTGGTGCGGTCTAAACCACTTTGTGCTCCCATTTATAAACCCAGGACTAGGTAGAAACACCGGATGTTCTTTCAGAACAGACAACTAGCGCACCCTGAGGAGATAGTAGCTGAATTTGACAACAGGTGAATTAGCTTACAATCAGGCTCCACCTTTAAGCTTCTGTATCATTAGGACAGCTAGGGATGCCATGGTGCAGTAACGTACCAGGGCCAGAAGGCATCCAGCAGGCGCTCCCATGCAGACGGGCTTTGTTGGGGGTGAAGGTGCTCAGAGAGGAGGACGCAGAGAGCTGGGTGTCGGTGATGTTGCCATCCTCCACGCCCAGGCCATGCAAACACACTAGGGACGACAGCACACTGTTAGCTAACACACCATTAGCTAACACACTGTTAGCTTGCTGCCTACAGCCAGACCATTAATGCAGGAATAATGGAACAAATAGCTTACATTAAATTGGCTACGTTATGCAAAAGTGTATATGTTAGCATTAGCATTTAAAAAATTGGACTAGGCAGGAACCCACCCTTCTGTTCACAGCTGTAGGTCACCTCCAGGTACTTGGAAATAGTAGGACATGGGTCGTTCTCCATATGGACGTATGCAAAGCAGAAAGGATGGTTGTCACACCGCTTCCTTATGTATGGGAGGACTCCGTCCACAGTGCAGCTCCCTACAAACGACGAGTGTTTAGGGTTGCATGTTGTAGATAAGTAAACACCTCCGTTTACATGCTACAGTACTGTACTTATCCATTGACAACCATAAATATGGGTGACATGCACCTTACACAACAAAAATATGACATTAAATTATCAGGAGGTACCTTACTATTGAACACCAACAAATACCAACAAATGATTCAATGCATGAAAGCAATGTCACTTGGTACTGTACACATTATAGATGGTAAATGGACTGCATTTATACAGTGCTTTTGCAATCTTCTAGCCGCTTAAAGCGATGTACAGGATTGCCTTACCTTCCCCCAATTACACACACATTCACACACCGAAGCAGTTACGGTTTGGCGTCTTGCTCAAGGACACTTTGACAATTTGTGTTTGTTTGAACCAGCGACTTCTGGATCACCTGCCTCAGTACAATTATATACTGTATCGTCATATTTTGACTTTCACTGAAGGTTCGATAAAATGAATACAAAGGTGGCATAAGGATGCACACGCATACATTTTAAGGTCCTGTATAATGCGAACAAATCACTTTATCCCCCTCTTATCTCCTTTTGTACCTCCTCCAGAGCCGTCCAGATGGGGGCAGATGTCGGCATTCTTTCTTCCGTAAAAAGCAGACTGGATGTTAATCACACTTTCTTGAGGACAGTGAAGGACAGCACTTGAGTCCTGGCACACCAGTGCTGTCATGAAGCCTGTGCACATCAAATGCCCCGTGAGGAACAATACTGGGCCACATATATTATATATATACGCCAACAAACATCATTTGTGCTTCCAAAGAGCAGAACGTGCAGGAATAGGTCGGTGCTCCACTAAAACTTGTACATACCGTCATGAGGTGGTGGGGGTTCTGGCATTTTACCTGATGGAGGAAATGGGATGGTAAAAATAAAAATATATGTTGCCACCTAGTGGAGAAGATGTGCCAATGCTCACCCTACCGGTAAACTAAACAATTAAAAACTAGGCTAGCCTAGTTCAGCATGCACACAGACAAGAGCCAATACCATAGGCCAGGCCTATTCAAATGGCAGCAGGCCATATGTGGCCCACCTACTGCCCCCATGTGGCCCATGAGGAGATTGCACCCTTGACCACTATACATTAGCTCAATATACTGTATAACCACCATAGGAATGAAGTCAATATATTACTGTAAATTAGTTGTTATTAACTGTTCTGCAGCCAAGACATCATGATAGCCTGCTTGTAAATGTAAAGTATGTGCACATACTGTAGCTCCCGTAGCTCCTGTTAGCGAGGATAATGGTTGGGTATGGTACTAGTCACATTTGAACCCATACTGGTAGGAATACCTGGAATTTGGTGCCAATAGTTTACCCAACGTTTTTGTCCTTACTTTGTCTAACAAATGCAATTTCAGTTGTAGAACCGCATTGCAAACTGGACGCATGTTGGTGTGACTGCTATTTTGTTGTGAAAAAGGTGAAAATATGTGGCCCACCAACAGTTTTTCTTGTTAAAATCTGGCCCACTTCAATATGTAATTGATAGCCCTGCCATAGGCTAATATTAGTATGGGCTTGAAAAGTGTCCTGTGGGGGATGTTGCCCTGGTGCATCACCGCCACCTACTGTCTACATGGTGCATTACAACCACCTGCTGTCAACATGGTGCATTACTCCCACCTACTGTCTACATTGTGCATTACGGCCACCTGCTATCTGCATGATCTTATACCGCCACCTGCTGTCTACATGGTGCATTACCACCACCTGCTGTCTTGAAGCATGTCCTTGTCATTGGTTTAAAGCCTTATTTGGAGCACCTTTTTAAACATACAATCTGTCTGATTTCAAATGATTGTTCATTGTTTAGCTGACAACAATGCTATGTATAGTACGTACAGTAAGTCAATAGGGATGCTTGACTGAGAAAGGATTTCACGAAAAGGAAGTACGACTAGCTGAATAATTATTGTTCAAGCTTAAGGCTATATGGCTGATTTCCAACAGTTCCAGTGAAAACAGTGGACGTTACCTCTCCTTTTGCAGATGTATCCTCTGTTGAAGTCACAGTTGTCATCATTCCAGTAGCCATTGTTAATAAGTATAGACAGACAATCCTCACCGAGGTAGTTGTCTGGGTTTCCTGAGACGTCGGAAAGAAATCCAAGAAGAACCATGTCAAGAAAACATTGTGTAATTATTTTAGATACACCAGAAGTTGGAGCATGGAATTGTTGTGTTGGTTTTCGTCAAATGTATTGTATTTATTTGTACTGCCTTATTCCTATTTAGTGTCATGAAGCTTGTTGCCCTTCACCGTGGACGGAGAGCTAAAATGGCAGCACATCCCAGACGTGTTGCGTCAACATGCGATACTGTACCCTACCTGCATTCCAGCGGATGTATCTGAAGGGAGAGCCATCAGTCCACTGCCATCCGCCCTCCGTGATGGAGTCATGGCCCCCCATCCACAGTGAGATACCTGTGGGACTCAGTTGGGCCATGGCTGTGGCACACACACACACACACAATTATAACATGAAATAAATTAAAACTGGCTTGGAAAAGCCATCGCTCTACAGTTTGCTTTACATCAGTGCACTCCTGTGTTGATTGGTTGGAAGTGGTCCAATTGTACGCAAGGGTCAGCGACTATCTGAAGGTGGTCTAATGGCCTGCTTATGATTCATGACAAACTAGTTTTAAGTTACCACACCCATATGCACATCAAAGCAAAGCGCAGGCGGCTCTGTTGATTGATACTTACGTAGCTTTTGATTTGCAACGCTGTACAAGCGGCGTACCTTGTATGAACGCCTGTTCGGCGGGATCAGTAATGCTGACCAGGTCTCCGCCTTGATTGACGCAGTCAGCGCGAGCCTCCGCCCACTTCCTCATAGACAGGTAGTTGAAGAGGTAGCAGTAGTCATTGAATGGGTCGGACGTCCAAGAGCCACATTTATCATTCCAGCCTTTAGCAAAAAACACAGGTGAAACAATGAGCAGGTGCAGCCGGGCCACGTGTGTAGAGACAAGACACACACTTACATGAGATCACTGGGATAGAAAATAGAAATATTCAAACGCTGTGTGTCCATGCACGTATTATTAACTTACCTGGTCCTGAGGTTGGGGGCTGGGGTGGAGGTCCTTGCCCTTTCGCTGTAGATGGACAGAAAGAAAGAAGCAACTAGGAATGCTCAAATGCCTCATAATTAACAGACAGGTATACAACTAAATAAATCAATGATTAGCATACCTTTTTTACAAATGAATTCCTTCGTAGCGGTGCAGAAATCATCGTTCAGTTTCCCAGGTTCCACATGATTCATGCCTCTCAAATGTGCACAGTCTTCATTGTTCTGCCAGTTGTCCGGTTGGTTTGGAGCCCACGGTAGTAAATCCTAATGCAAAACATATAGTCTAGCATGGTGTACAGTATGCTGTACATCATCTATGATGCCAATTGATAACATTACTAGCTACGCATTTTGGATGTTGAACAAACTAAGTAAATACAGTCAGATTGGTAAACATTTTTATTTTAGTCCTGTTACAGTCCTGTTAGTGTTGATACAGTGCTGTTACAGTCCTATTAAAGTGCTGTGCTGTTAGTGTTGATACAGTCCTATTACAGTGCTGTTACAGTCATGTTAGTGTTGTTACAGGTTTTTTACAGTGTTGTTAAAGTGCTGTTACAGTGCTGTTACAGTCCTGTAACAGTGCTGTTAGTGTTGTTAAAGTGCTGTTACAATGCTGTTAGTGTTGTTACAGTGTTGTTACAGTGCTGTTAAAGTGCTGTTAAAGTGCTGTTACAGTGCTGTTAAAGTGCTGTTACAGTGTTGTTACAGTGTTGATACAGTGCTGTTAATGTGTTGATACAGTCCTGTTACAGTGCTGTTACAGTGTTGTTACATTGCTGTTACAGTGCTGTATGTGACTCACAGCTGGGGTTCCATCTGAGAAGACAAATGTGCCCTCCATGTTGATGTCATTCAGACCCACCCAGGCTTCAGCGGGCATGTGGGCTGCAGGAGATAAAGGACAATTTTGTGCCTCACGTCTACTTCCACTGTAATAGCTATTGGTATCTCTGGGCCAGAAATGGAAATCAACTCTTTATGGTCTAGCAACAGCACCAGATGTAAACAATACTTTATAATAATAACATTTAAATTGTCCTGTAAAGATTTTAAAATTATTCTGTGTTCTACCTTGAAAAAGCTCTCTGAAAGCCCCATGGTGTGTGTGTGTGTGTGTGTGTGCGTGTCACACTCACCTGTGAGGAAGCTCAGGTCTTCTTGGGAGTGGAAGCTGGCCAGGTGTCCTTGCTGTCTGACACAATACGTCTCAGCATCTTGCCACGACTGGGAGCTCTCTGTCTCAAAGTGGTAGCAGAAGTTTCCAAACAGCAGGTAGCCCAGGTCACAGTGGGAGTCTGGAGGCAAAACAGCTGTGGTGTCATCCCTACCATCTGCCATGCCGCTGTGCCCAGCCTATACACCAGGGCGCTGCTTTAAACCAGTGGGGCTTTACACTTTATACAACCCCCCCCCCCCCTTCTTACACACACTATCCATGTACATGCATGTACTGTAGGGTGTCAAAATAGAACAACATATAGTTGTGGTAGCTGGTACAGTAGCATAGACTGTATAAAGATAATAACATATACAATACAATTAAACGGGACAAATACAGTTACAAAAATACATCTAAATAAAAAACAAAGCTAGAGCCTACTAATAAAGCTACACTAATAAAGAATACTAACAAGTTCAAATGTTTTCGAACCATCTTGTGAGCCCTTGGGACTTTTCAAGCCACACATTGACCACTGTCTTAAACCATTATTATCATGGTTTATTTGCGTGTTGTGTGAATCTGATAGTGTTTGGGGTAAGGGGGGGGTAACTGACCTGGAGCTGCGGTGGGTATCACATTGTGGCCCCCTGTCATCTCACATATGTAACCTAAGCTCTTGAAGCAGTTGGTCGTTTCCCATTTGCCTTCATAATTTCCTGAAGGAGAAAAAAACATTTTTTAACAATCTTAGCAGTCACTTTGGAACTCATGTTGGTTTTAAATAGAAATGTGCTTACCTGTGAAAATCTGCGCACAGTCCCACAGGTTGGGGGTGTTCTGGGGCCAACCAGAGCCCCAGTTGGTCACAGAGACTGGGCTCTTGTCCACCCATGAGAAGGTCCCATCTTTGTCCTTATCTGATCACACCACAGGGAACAGACGACCATTGAGAAAGATTTGACAATTAGCTGAATTTACTGTAAATAGGCAAATGAGTATTCGCCTGAGCAACTACGTGCAGTACCTGACAGACCAATCCAGATGTCCGGAATGTCGACTTGATGGAAGTCGGGAAGCATTCCGTTTATGAAATACTGTTCATCCTGACTGCAGACACAAACGGCACAAAGATGACATATTATTAAAATAGTAAGTCTCTCAATGAGCCACGATCCAGCCTCGTTTAAATACATGCCAAATTAATCACGTCAAGGCTTTATTTTTAAAACCGTGTTTATCGTGCGTACAGTACATCCATATTTCTGAGGCCTTTGCGGTTTATATTGTCTTTAATACAATACCTGTTTATGGTGAGCAAGTTGGCCTTCAAGCCTGAACATGTGGTCTGGGCCTGATGCCAGGTGGTGAGTAGATTGACATTACTGACCAACCAGTAACAACTTCCACCAAAGCTGACCCAACCAGCAGAACAGATGGCTATAGGGAGGGACAATGTGCTTCATTAAAACGTGCATGCTGTCACTGCTCCGTGAAAACTGTTTTTAAAGCTGCTCTATGAACAGAATTCTTACTAACACTGGTCAGAAATGTCTCATTTATTTGAACACTATTGCATTCACTTACTGTTGAGGCCTCGTTTGCACATGAAAGGGCGTTCTTGTCGGCATGCATGCACCCTCCACTTGCCATACTCATCTCCCGGTTCTTTGATCAACGCAGAACACGTCCCTGCCACCGTATCTCTGTCGGTAAAATTGTGCCTTATGTTTAGGGTGCACATCTAGGCTTACATGTTTTGTGCATTTACAGATTTGACTCTCTCTTACATTGGAGAGGGCTGTCCTTCTCCCCAGTTATCAAATTTGGAATGGGAAGAACTGTCAGACCAGGAAAACTGAGTGTTGCCAGATTGAACTTGACATGATATCTTGTTACATTGCTGTAAAGGAAAATAAGACATTCCATGACATTAGTAAGCATAAAGGTGCCCCTGGAAACTTCTATTACTTCCACAATCCACAAGCAATCCACGTCAGATTTAACCACCGATTCTACCAATCACAGTAGAGCTGCTACTGTTCGTGATTGCTACAGTAGGTAGACCGGTATCATCTTCATGTATCTCATTGAGTAAATATGCAATGGAGTGACCTAAGGCAATCTATGATAGTTCATCATAGACTCACAAGTGTGGAAAAGCCAATCCAGAGGTCGAAATAAGAGGAGTCCAGTCTACTGATGACATATTGCTCTTCTGCAGATGAGGTCAGCGAGACAAGGTCTCCTCCTTCTCTCACACAGTCAGACCTAGCGGCCATCCAGCTCTTACTGCTGTCGTCCTTTAGCTTGTAGCAGTTTGAGCCGTATTCTCTCCACCCATTAGCTGTGTCACACTGGACAGGTGGGTTGGCTGAGGAGCGATACAAAGGCTTAAAACATGCTAGCATTTCCCCCTAGCGCTAGCATAAAGAAGTTTCGACATATGGCTCATATTGAATACTGCTCCATGAATGGAGGATGAATGGCGTTGAACAGATGGACCTACGGTTGAGGTGCTTGCAGATGTATTTCCTCTTTACATCGCAGTTCTCGTCATTCCACCTCCCACCATCGGCGCCCAGCATCTGACCACAGTCCTCTCCTGGTTCACCCCCCCAGTTATCAGGCTGGCCTGTCCTCCAGAAGCTACAGGAGAGGAGGTAAATAGTACACTATGCATTGTTGTTTCATTTTACACATTACAGTGAAAATGGTTTAACTTTCATTGTGCTTTTATTTGGACTGATTATTCTGCGTTGGTCTGTCCGTCAAAGCACTTTGTAATAAAGGTGCACTATAAATGGTTTATTATTATATTAATATAATAAAACACAGATGTAGCCACATTAAAAGTTATCTACACGACACTACAGCAAATGCTCCAAGTAAATATCCATAATATTGTAACAAGGTTTACGTACGCTAAGTACTCGATATAGACGCTCCCATCAGACCATTCAAAGATGCCCTCAAGAGTTCGGTCATTCAGGCCCATCCAGTATATCTCTGTACCGATCTGTGTTCTTATCCATTGCTAAAAATTGTAATTGGAGAAAGATATATCAGATAATTAGAACATAGTTAAGGAATTGCAAGGTCTCTGTTGCGTTTGTCCATTGACTCACCCTCTCATGAATGTCTTGAATGCTCATCAGGTTGCCATTCTGCGCCAAGCAGAATTGAAGAGCTTCCAGCCAGGATTTTGTATCAGCTGAGAAGTAGTAACATTTCTCTTCATAGGGCCTCCAGCCTGGTTGACACTGGCTATAGGCTGGCAAGGCAAAAGTCATTTTTCATTTTAATGGAATATCTGGAGTTACAGGAAGGATTTAGGGAGGTCTACTCAAATGAAAGCCTTGTGACTCCATCCAGATCTAGAAAGCTCCTGTTTAATTTCAGAGCGAGTATAAGGTTGGCACTCAAATAAAAAAAGCGTTTATCAACAGGATAGGAAACAGTAGGTCAATCAATGGTTCGTTTTTCTTATAATGGTGAAATCTAAAGTCTTTCAGTGTAACTGGTGTTATATTTTATGTTAAGCTTCCTGATTGGGCGAGGTAAAGGCAGATAGTTCAATTTTGTGTAAGTTTGATTTAAATCTATTTGCACCACCTTTATGACCTTTATAACGCTTTTAAACTGAAAAGTTTTATAATTGCAACAAAGTCAAACTAGAGCTCATGAGATCAAGACTACTCAATTGATACTGCATTATATTTAAGAAATAAAAATAAAATATGTGATACCATGCTGGCAAACCAAGCGTGTTTTGCTATTTTTGCTTAAATATTTACTATAGGCTCCTACAATATCTTTGTAGTAGGTAGTCTAACTACTGTATTCGGTAGACAATTCCCATGAGCGTTTATTCACAACAGTAAGCTTAACATCAATGTTACACTGCCCAAATGTATTAATTTGTATGTATGTAATAATTTCACTCATTAAATTAATGGGACTACATTTTGCTGAGGCTCAAGTTACACCTAATTATGTCCCCTATGTGCATGAAATATCATGGAATAACGCTAGAGGCAATCCTGGTCTAAGGTTAATCAGTAAGTTCCATTAAAGGGACAATTGACATTTAACTACCGTGCTATAATCTCCCTAGTCAGCAATGCACTTCTGATTGACCCCAATTAACAGATAAAAAATAACTTACATTTCACTTACACTCACACACATGGATGGTAAAAACACGCACGGAAAAGGTCTTGCATTTCATAACATTTTAAAACAAAAAGTGAAATGTGTAACACATCTAATTATATACAATAATAATATTTTATGACATTATACATACGTGTAAAAACAATTTCATCCAAATAACAGTTTATAAATATAACTAAAGTGCAGACATTACACCTTCCCTTGGGAAGCAAATGCATGAAAATATTAACAAATACAAATTATTCTTAAAAAAAAAGAAAGTTAGACTCACCTAGAGAAACAACGGAAGACAAAATTAAAAGTAGCAGTGCCATTGTTGGTGTTGTGACCATTAACTAGATTACTTCAAGAAGGTTTTGCATTAATCATTCAAAGTGTACTTATTTACATCCCAATAGATGTTAGTCCATCATGACATCCCCTCTGACTGGCCCTGTGTATTAAGTGTGCAAGCTGCTAGCTAACACACGTCTGAGCATCTTCTCTTTTGATAGCTTCTTTTCAGCACCAGTACAGGGTCCAAAGACAGGGCAGTAAAATATGAATGACACTCGATCACTTGACCAATTTGCTAAATTACAACCGACTTTGCGTGGGAAGAAAAGAATGACTTTTTTGCCCATTAATTAAATGCCCATATTTCATGACTAACAATTATTGGTAAGATGAACACAGACTGCTTTTTATTGTATTTATAGCTTTGTATGTAAGATAACCCATCAACATCCAAATAGCACCTTATACGTATGTAATATTATGGACATGCATAGTTGATATATTCTATAATGTGCACAAAATTGGACAAACTTTGAAATCAAAGTCCAATTATGGTTACAACCGCACGCACACAAACTGTCTATAAAGATTATACAACCAAAACTGCCTTGTATCGTTACTTTTTAACTTAATGGTAAAAGCTGAAAAGGTTTATAGAAAAATTATGTATGTGAAATATTTACAACTTAACCAGAACTAATGAAAAACAACAATAATAATAAAATACATCCTTGTAGTACATTAGCTATATAGTAGCTAGCTAGTACATTAGTGATGCAAGAAATTACAATTTATATTTCAGGAGAATGCACATTTTGTTTTATCTTGTAATTGCTGAGAGTATGAGGACAACCTGAGAGGTAATAACTGGTAAAAAAAAAAGAAAAAAAAGACTACATTGAACTAGTGATCTCGATATAGTTTATTTTAACAGTTCATACCAATACTACGTAAAATCAATAGGGAAAGATTTTAACAGTCAAAAGGATAAATGTTAACACAAATTAGAGCAATTAACACAACCTTCCAGAGCAAGCTTGTTTGTCATTTGCTATAGATAAGAAAACAAATAAAACCGTATACTATATAGCAGAACAATGGAGTTACAACAATGTAAATAATATATTTGCAAATAATTTCAAAATTCACATTTGGACAATGTATTTTGAATACAATTTTTATAAATGACAAATTAGCCAAATATTCTTTGCAATTGGTTGTAGTATAAAGAGTTAAGAGACATTTAAACTGAAAGCCTAGAAATTGCAGTTAACATGTAAAAAACTACATACAATTCTTAATTCAGCACAAAAATATACTCATACTTCACATCTAGTCTAGGAAAATAGTGCACTGCAATGAAGTACACTTATAGTTTAGAACACCATCAAAGATATACACCTATTTCAAAATACAAAACTCCACATATATTAAAATATATCTGAACAATTTGGCAGCAACATCTGTCTTTTAAATCTTTTGAACAAGCTTTGATTGGAATTTGTGACAGTCCAGCTATCGTCAAATATACATTTTATATTAGGAGAAAGAAAAAAAGAATCCCTGCCATTTTGGATCAATCTCGGTTGATCACTTCATAACATTATCCATCAGAACTGGGAATATGCACCACATGTCTTGCTGTGCTAAGGTCAATATTAGCTTTATTGAGACTTTATATTTGTTTCTGCTTGGCAACCTGCAACAAACATACAGTACAGTTGGTCGGGTCCCTGTGAATTAACTTTGACTGTTGACGAGTTAATCTGATGCCGCATTTGACAGTTTTGGATGTTGATCTTGGCAATGTTGCCATGGCTACAAGTCCTTAAGCCTTAACCTGCAAAAAGTGCTGCCTTACAAAGTTATCTGGATTATACTACTCAATAAAAGGAAGACATTCCCAGCCATAGCTGCTTAGTTTATGAACATAAATCATACAGATATGAAGTTATAAGGATTATTTATAAAACAAACAAATCCTCTAATCAATCCTGCACTTCAGATAACTTAATTACACAGATGTAGACGCAAGAAAAAACACGCTTTCAGACGTCATCTAATTGTGTATTACTTCAGCCAAGTAAGGAGAGCGAGGCTTTTATAAATAAACTAATTTCTTGTACACAAAATAACTTGGCCTATAATCAGCCAGGAACGATTGTTCAGCCGCCATTAGAAATATCAGCAATCTATAAGTGATGGGTTATGATCAAGCCTAATACAGTTGAGCAACTCTAAATATCCTAAATCGCTGCTTAAAAGGTACGCTCATTGAATGCAATATAGTGCACCCCCAGAATAGCCAATTTCAGCGCTAGCTCACTAAGTGTTAACGGCAGCAGGAGCTAGATACAGCACCTTAAATCACTGTAGGGGGAGGGGTAGAAGGAGCGAGGACAGGGAGAGTTGAATGGGCTCATCAAACAAAAAAAAAAGTTTTTTAATTTAAAATAAATAAATACTTTTTTTTTTTAATTTGGAAATGAAATGTAATGCCTGTTTTAACCACAATTGGAATCATGGACCAAAAACTGAAGAGTGTATTTTTAAATTAAATGGACCCATGGCAAAAACAATGTCAAATGTCCAAGTTCTCCACACTGCAGTGACGACCTAGCAGTGTGATGTGAGGACCCTGCCCTGGACAATATCCATCCAAAGTGCAACCTCCAGACAAGCTCAAGCCTCGCAGACACAATTACACCCAGGGTTATACTAGAAATACAGGGCTGAATCACAAGTAACCTCCTCTTGTGCAAGTGATCCAATATTGCTTACAAGGCTTTGCAAAAATATTTCTAGTTGAATCTTTATCTTATTAACATTAGGAGATTAAATAAAAGTCTCAAAGTAAATACAGCACAAAGTAGTACATCACCTCAATGAGACTTCAGGCATCGTCTTTCGTGCATGACTCACACAACATTGCCACTCTGTGCATATTCAACGTCAGTCTTTACCAGGTGATTGACACGTGCGAGGGTGTTGACATTGCGTCTGTAGTGACGCGTTAACGAAAGGTGCATATGTCACGGCTAACATGAACAGCGCGCCAAACCCCCTCCCCGAATGGAGCGTATACGAATTAGGTTTGTGGGCTTGCCGGTGATCGACGGTGACGCCGCAGTCACCTGGAAGTGGAGGCTGGTCGGTGGTCACATGCAGTTGGCCACGTTGCTGGAGCCCTGGCCCACGTCTCTGATCTGGCTAATGTGGGAGGAGCACACGGCCACTCCCGCACCCGCTCGGCAATGAGACACCGAGCCCACCAGCTCCCACCTGGCGGGGAAGAGACACAAAATGAGTGCACCTCGCAGGCGATCGGCACGACTCTGTACCAGCCTTGTTAAGCTATAGACAGGGCCAGCCCAATTCATCACAGATTCAATTAGTTACCTGAACCAGTTGCCTATGAGCCCCACAATAAGGCCAATTGACGAGGAAGGGGAGTAGAGGCATGCTAACAGGATAATTAGAATATGAGTAAATCCTTACCCACAGTTTGACATCTGACCCCTCACCTGTTCATGCGAGGCTCAAACGCTTCGACGGTGTTCAGGTAAATGTTCCCATTGTGGCCGCCCACCGCAAACACTCGCCCCATCACCGTGGCGACCCCGACGCCCCCGCGCGGAGTGGTCAGCTCGGACACGTACTCCCAGCGGTTCTCCCGGGGGTCGAAGCGCTCCACGGAGCTCAGGGGGGAGTTATCGTCAAAACCACCTTCGGGGGAGGGATGGGGAAAGCAAGGAACGCTAAAGGCGCAGGTCGTTGGTATCAAGTGGTTGGACATTACACACGGTAAAGGTGATACAATACAGACAACTGGGAAAAAACATTTACTGGGAGAACATTCCAGAAAGGTGCTCTCAAATCATGTCACTCTAAAACCTAATGTAATAATATATGAAATAACTGTCGAAAATATGTGTACAAAAGCTAAAACAAAAAACTGAATAAAAAGAAATAAAATGTTTTGTGTGAGAACATACCAGAAAGGTGGAAAGTAAAAAGAAAAGAAAAAATGTCAGAAAGACAACATTTGGCTGTTGGACCCTCATTAAACTGTGTTTAGGAGAACAACTTGAATAATAAGATACAAGAGCTATTTATGATAATAGCCAGCAGTAGAGTAAACATCTACTTTTTCTACTTGAGTAGCCATGGAAGGTTGCCTGGAATGACAATAAAAACAAGCCTACACCGATTACCTGTAATCAGTAACCAGGTGACTTTTACAAAACATGAACTTTTCCCTTTCCTGGTTCAGATGTGCTTATTCACCGTTAGCCCAAAAAGGAATGCAAATAAGACACGTGATACTTGGCTAGGTAGCTAAGAATCACCGCTAGGGCTCACATGAAACAGCCTGGACAGCATCTGACTCACCCACTACGTAGAGGCAGCCGTTGAGCTTGCTGACGCCGTTGCCGGCCCGCCGTTGACCCATCTCCTTCACCTCGGTCCACTTGTTGTGGTGGGGGTCGAATCGCTCCACACTGGACAGAGAGGCCACGCCGTCGTTGCCCCCGACCGCGTACACGTAGCTCTGTGGGAGAACAGAATGCATGGGCTGTCAGTTGTCACTCAGATGTCTGACAGCTCCCCCTACGGGACCGCCCGACTGTTAGGGTGCACTACCTATGGTGGGACATGTGAAGTGGAGCTATGCAGAATTTTTTTTTTGTATTACGGTATTGTTTCACTGTACATTTATTTTCATTTGACCATAAAATGTATTATGAACTATTAAATTACATTTAAATTAATATTTCCTCAATTCGACAGCTGCTGCATTCATTTAGATGTGTTGCTCCCCAAAGTTGTTAACAACACAATATTCCTATATTTGTTATAACTGTCCTACACGCGTAATATTCAACGTATACTGCAGCAATCAATGCAGTGCAACGTAGTCTATATCATGAGTGCTGGGAGCCGGGGCGGATCAATTCCCCTGAGAATGTGCAGGCAGCGCGCAAAAGCATGGTGGAGAAAACCCCCCAGAAAACAGGTGCGGTGTGTAACAGGCTTTACTGTCTCTACTTGGGTGTTTTATTTCATTCTTTAACTGCATGTCAGCTGGGTTGAGGGAGAACCACACATCACAGCAAGTGGGTTTGGCTAGCAGAGGTCTGTGGGAGTCCTGCTCCTGTTCCGCTTACCCCCAACGCCACAGAGCCCACACCGCCTCTGGGGGTGTTCATGGGAGCCACGGCGCTCCACGCGTCGCTCTCTATGTCGTAGCGCTCCACGTCGTTGAAGCACGAGTTGTCGTCCAGACCGCCGATTGCATAGATGGGGCCGCCGAGCGCCGCAAGGGCGATGCCCCTCCTGGGTCAGAGCCAGACAGAACTCCCATCAACCACACAGAACATGCACTCTGCCCCATTGACCTCAATGTAGCTTTTTGACAAAAGCCAATAAAACCCTAATAATATTAGCAATAGGTTTTTCCCCCTTTTGTTTATTTTCTTGCTGAAGAGCCTGCACACCTTGTGTGCGGCAGGACTATGGGACGTGTTATAGGGTGCTTTCGTACCTCTTGGTGTTCATGGAGGCTCTCATCATCCACTTGTTGGTGAGGGGGTCAAACATCTCCATGTTGCCTAGGTGCTCACTGCCATCATGGCCTCCGACCGCATACACCTTCCCTGGAAATACACAAACGACACTTGGATCAGAAGTCAGGCTTGATGACAGCAGTTCTTTAAAATAAGTCTTGCCTTGACACTATGATATAAATACTAGGTATTACCTCCTGATGTCGTGTGTCATTGTGGCTGGAGTCTGGGCTGGTATTGTTTAGACTCAGATCTCAGACATGTAGTGTCTGGGCTTTTTTTTTTTTTAAATTAGACTTAACTTGCATCATATACCCACCCTGATTGAGAAGTACATGGTACCAAGCATACAATAATCTGTTCTCCCTGAAGAAGGGAGATTCCATTATAGAGCCATTAAAAATATATGCATAACTAATGATGAACCACCTATGATTCACAAGGAAACCTAAATCCACAAGTCATTACACCTCCCATTGGTCCCCATTATAAATCTGATGTGCGTTAGTGTTCCATCCTCCCAGGGTACCTTTCTGTGGTTCTCTTGACTACAGCCTGTACCTTTTATGGGCTGTCACTACCGTTGAGACTTTGTAACTGCTCTACCTTCTACTGAGATCACTCCCACGTGACGACGCCTGCTGTTCATCTCGGGACCGAAGAACCAGCTGTTCTTGGTGATGGAGTAGCACTCGATGCTGCGGAACGGGTCTCCAGAGCCACCCCGGCCGCCCACGCAAAACAGAACCCCTGGGGAGGACGACAACAAACCCTGGTACTTAAGCTTGAGCAGATTCATAAATAGCTCGCACACTCATCTGAATCAGTACTTTTCTTCATACGTTTAACAAAGAACTAAAACATTTAAAACAAATCTGATGTGAATCCCAGAGAACATTAAAAAGCAAGGTTACTCATTCTCTAGAACGCTATAGAACTTAAATATATTAAAAAAAGTAATTAATACAAAAATATCTCCGCCCCACATTGCGAAACAAAGATGTTCTATTCTTGCGAGGTGTCTGCCACTTTGCTTATGTTCCTATTTAAGGAACAAAAGCTGAGAAGTACCAGATCATTTTTTCAGCACGCACAGAACAGTACAGTAAGAAAGCGAAATGCGAGGAGATACTTGGTGAATTTGACAAAAAGTGTATTTAGCGTACAAGCTGACTATTTGTTTGGAATTTATAAAACATGTGAAGATAAACACACACATAATCCAGCGGTCCAAACACCACACAGAAGCCCCACCTGCAGTGTGTTTGCGTGGTGTGGTGCGGACGGAGTACTCAAAGCCCGGCACCACCTTGTTGCTGAGGTGGAGGTGGTAGTTTCTGGCCTCGTCCAACAGGTCGCGGCACTTCAAGCTGCCTTTGATCATCTCCTCCTTGGCCAGCGTTCCAGTCAGGAATTCCACTGGGAGCAGAGGGATGCGCACCTGGCAAATCAACGCACATCGACTTCAAGTTACATAACAAATAACACAAC
Source organism: Forbesichthys agassizii (assembly GCA_026546735.1). Lineage (NCBI taxonomy): Eukaryota > Metazoa > Chordata > Actinopteri > Percopsiformes > Amblyopsidae > Forbesichthys > Forbesichthys agassizii. Next base: position 15,412 of record JAODLL010000370.1, on the reverse strand, counting down.
AAAACTGTGCATGTAAAAAAATAAAATTACATATCTTCATTTAAAAAAACTTGTGTTAACATTTTAGCTAGAATTCAGATAGAAAATCAACCAACCCTATGCCCACGTCAAATGTCACATTCATTGACTAAAAATCTTCATCATAGTCATAGAGAAAGGCACTGTGGTGATATTTCACATAGGCGCTACTCATGTAAACACTCAGACCAATAGTTTAATGATTGGATGAGACAGCTCAAAATGTAATACCATATCCAGGAACAGTTTTATGAATGTCATCTCAAATGTAAACATCCTGCAAATAAAATTCCCTGACATTGCATGATTTGACCCAAAAAAATACACTATCCCCTGACTTTCCATGACTGGAATATTACATCTTAAAATTCCATGATATTCCAGATTTCATGACCAGTGGAAACCCAGTCTGTCACAGTCTGCTTAGCAAAGGGCAAATTGACCTTTTCTTTTGAAATGAGATGAGCTCTAGCTTACCCGCACATATTTTATTGTTGGGGTTTGTGAGGGTTGGGGGTTAATCGGAGATCATGTCAAAATACAAACACACTTAATTAAAAAGGCGTAGGTTCACTGTTGCTTATTTACGTTTAGGGGTTGTCCTCCCTCTTTCTAGGAGTCTAAAGGCTGACCTGGGACATGATCTGGTAGAGCCAGGCGTCACGGTGCTGGGGGTTGGCCTTCAGCCACTTGAAGGCAGCGTTGCACACCTGGCTCTCGGCATGGATGTTGAGGTCGCTGGACGACAGCAGCGTGTGCAGGTGGTGGGGCGACACGCCGGGGAAGTCCTCGCACTCCACCACCTCGCAGAAGTGCTCGCAGGCGTAGCGGTCCGCCATGTCCATCAGGTCCACGCGGTTGTGGCTCTCGGCGAAGGTGCGCACCGCCAGGCAGTTGGTGGGGTGGAAGTGGGCCTTCATGTACTCACAGCAGGCCCGCGCTACCAGCTCCACCTGCAACCAATCACGACGCTTGCTAATGCAGGAGCGAGCAACTGTTTTCTATGTAAAGATGTGGTGCGGCGTAATTGCGTCCCGAGCAGAAAATGACATTTTGTCTCGTAAAATCTGAGCTATTCTGTTTTTTGTCGTTTGCATATCCGGGCCTGCCTCGCACCCTCTGTCTAACAAAGCGTTCGTTGTGGACAGAGATGCTGCCGTGCTTAGAGTGACGAGTGGTAGAAAGAATCACTCTAAAGTTGTTGTTTGCGCTGACATACAATGTAATGTCGCTTTTTCTTTACACCATCATATATACAGGACGCAGCATGTTGAGAGATGTTGCTTCATGTACTATTTATGAAGTGACACTTCACAACTGATTAGAACTTCCTTTCATCGTTCGTAAAACAAGTCAAATGACTCTGCACAGAATTACCTTCTCAGTAGTTACTTTAAACCACATCAATAGTTACTTCAGACCACATTTAGATTGACAGTTATTAGGGTTGGGTACTGTTCACATTTGAATCGATACCGCTGCCGGTACGGTACCTCAAATTCGGTACCGGTACCTAAACGGTACTTTTTTTCAGTACTTTACTCTTTGTAATAATGTATTTATTTATTAATTTAATTTAATGTTGACTAGGGAAAAAAAATTGCCTGACTGACTCTTTACAAACAACATGTTTTAGGAGTTCTGCTTTAGCCTAATGTAAGCATTATTGAACTGTGCCTCCCTCAGGTTTCTTGAACGCCCCCTACCCTGCTAGTGGTCTATGCTGTGTATGAACTACATTCTCCAAAGCAGAAATACGTTATCTTACGTTAGCGTGGCACACTTTCATAGTGACATTAATTGTAGTTATAGTCTACAGGGTTAAATCCGAAATGAGGATGTTTTAAGTATTGCCGCTATAAACAATAGGCCTAGTTTGGCCTAAGTGTAATTTCTTCATTGTTGTACAATGAAAAGATATGCTCACATATTTGCAAATATGTGAGGGGTGTACTCACTTTTGTGAGATACTGTAGATGCGTAACGCGCTAAAATAAAGAGCTATTTATCCATTGAACATGAAGACTAGATACTGAAAACTCCTTTAGTCTCAAAGGCACAGCAAAAAAACTATATATTTTTTTAATTGAAACTCCTGCAGCCAGCCCTGGATAAATGTACAGTAACCCTCCATGACAAGTGGGAGTAAAGTACAGAAAAAAGGTAAAGCTGTAATTTCTTTTGGCTCATCGTAGCCGTGATTGTGTTGAACATTTAACAATCTGTAGGCTGTGCAGCTGTGCAGGGATGATGTAGCGTTTCTCTCTTTACGTGCGCTAAAGTACAAAAATCTGGTACCGTTTGATTTAATCTCAATCGGTACTCGGTAGTACCGACATAATTCGGTCAGTACTCTTGAAAGTACCGAGTTCGTTACCCAACCCTACCGGTTATTTTATAACATAGATAGACTCATCCTCTTCACCTGAAGGATGCAAGCAGCATAGAGAAGTGGCTGGACATTGTCTACGGTCAGAGTCAGCTTGGACGAGTAGGCGAACTTCACCAGATCCTGGATGGCATCGCCATCAAAGTCCTTAATCTCAATCAGCTCCTGTTTGGCCTCGGACATCTCTGACAGGAACATGGCTCTGAGGGAAGAAGCATCCGGTCAGACAGGCACAGGGCACTCTTCAAATAAAATAAGCTTTAAAGCCCTGGAGTATTCTACACCAGAAATATGTATTTTCTTCTCACAGACACAAACACTGGGACTACCGTCAAAAACTAGGCAGAACCATTACAGAAATATGCATGTGCACTGTTCCTTTTTTAAAAATAAATAAATGGAGAAACAAACTGCTCTCACTCAACAGAGTCTGTGGTTTTGCTACTGAAGCAATAAGTGAAGCAATAAGGAAACTCACCTAAAACTTACATTCAGTGATAAAAAGCATTTATAAAAACAAAATAACGTTTGCTGTTGAAGAGAAAAGCTTACATGCAAATGAACAGACCTGAAATAAGGGATGACGCAAGCTAGTACAAGCTTGTGACATGGTATAAGCTTGCTGCCCACCTACATGGAGAAAAAGACAAAAAACAGGAATTGGACACTGGCTTTGCTGCAGCCTTGTTCCCTGTGCAGGGGGTGGTGTGCTGTGTGCAGACCGAAGGGGTGGTGAGCGGAGTTCACTTCTAGTTGTGACTAAAGGCCCATATGTGCTTCTGTGTCGAGCTTACGTCTAGCCTCCGGCGTCAGGTACGGCGTACCTTCAACATTTCTTCTTCAACATTTCTTCTGCGTCGGCCGCGCGGACCTGTGCACGTTGACTGCGCATGCATTTGATGCGAAGCGGCAAAGCGCGGAAGTGCCACGTCTTGTTTATGCGCCTGAATTAGAACATGTTGAGTGTAAACGTTCCTAGGAAAATCCCTGTCTTGTAGGCTAGTCTTTGTTAATAATGCTTTTTTCGTTTCCAGCTAATCTAATAATTATACCAGAATGGTCAAAGGGAGACAGCATGTGCATGCATGAAAGCTATGGCGTTGTCATAAACATTCAGAACTCCAAAGCACTACTCTGGCATTATGGGCTTGCTTCCACAAGACTGACGGACGGAGGGGCAGTTACATTTTTGGAGAGCTACAATGTAGCCTGGCGCACCGTAGCTACACCATAGCCTGGCACGTCGACAGTGCCCTATCCTTAGGTGACGCCGTAGCTTTGACGCAGAAGCATAAATGGATACATACTGAAACCTGAACGTCCAAAACTGGGACCAGGACACATCCTCCATGTGTCAATATTACATTTGACTGATCATTACAAAACGTAGTCAAATCATACAATGCGTTTGTTGCCATTTAATACACAATGAGATGCATTTCACTGAATATATCATTATTTCAATTTGTGTTGCCCTATCGACACCTACTGCATCCTAACCATCCAGGAAGGGTGGATTCCTACCTCTGTAGTCACTTCCCAAGTTTTAAATAAATAAAACTGACTTGACACAGCAAATTGCCTTCAACTGAATTCTGTATTCGTAGAAAGTAATAACGAGCAGGTATCACAGGTCCAGGTCCCATGACTTAGAACAAGTGGATTTTATAAAGCTATCCCACTGTTTCTAGAAGTCATCTACCTATACAACCCTTACCGGCATTACAGTCTCAAAGATGTGACATGGCCTACCTTCAGCGTGACGTCACAGAGCTCTCCTACTTCAGTGACATGAGACATGGCCTACCTTCAGCGTGACGTCACAGAGCTCTCCTACTACAGTGACATGAGACATGGCCTACCTTCAGCGTGACGTCACAGAGCTCTCCTACTACAGTGACATGGCCTACCTTCAGCGTGACGTCACAGAGCTCTCCTACTTCATAGAAATGCCTGAGCGAGTTGTGGAAGTCCTTCCAGGCTTCGTGGGCCTCAAAGACAAAAGACCCATCGGGTTCACAGTCGACTTTAGAAGACCTGTTTCCAGCGGGGCGCTTCTCCTTGGTCTTCGGCTGCTTGGCATGATCTGGCACCACATCTCCTGGTGCCATTGTGTTCTACAAGAACCAATACCTGGAGTGAAGAGGAAGGAAGAAAGAAAATTAGGAACCCTGGTAAAGCACCCTGGTAATAGATGATATTTAGGTTGCGATTTAGACAGTCACTTAACAGACACTGAAGAATCACTGAATGGGGCGACAAGCACAATTCACAAAAGCAGCACAGCACTCCACACAGACAATAACAGAGGAAGGAGAAAAAGTGAGCAGGGGGGGTTATAGCCTACCAGCTGAGAAAGGCTTGGTAGGTGTTGCCTCCTCCCTACATTTGTATCGCTTCCCTTTTGCAAACTTTCACAAGATACCGTAGCTCTCAATTGAAACTAGAAAAAAATAAAATAATAAAACAGTACTGGTGCCTACACAATTCAGTATGATGGATCTTCAGGATCTAGACACATACTGTATTGACTAGATGGTAAACAGCACAAGCACACAGCTCCACCCACATTACCAAGATGTAGCTCTGTCGCTTGTAACCTGCACTGCAAAGCCTGAATAGAGTCACTGTATGGCTCACTCATCAGCAGTCTAGTCAGCGACATGGCTAAATACATTTATGTACTCTTAGTAGGCAAAAGCCCTCATTCTTACATTTGTTTTTCCATTTTGTAAATTGAATAAAAATGAATTATGTAGGCTGTTAAAAGGTGGATATGGTTAAAAATAAGAGCATTTGCATGTGTCATCAGCAATAGATTTAAACAATACTTATCATAGGACATTTGAAATAGAAGGTTCTTAATTAAAGAGTCATGTTACAGCATGACTAAACGACACAGAAATTACATTGTGATTTTCTGTGTACAGCACTTTTCCTCAAGTTTTATTATTATAATGTACTGCACAAAGCCACAGCATTTGGTAGAAAGCTAAGAAGCAATACTTATTGGCTAACCTAATTTTGTCACATCAAATTAATGCAATATTCTAACACACCCTTGGTTTCCACTTACATAGTCTCAAGCTAGTAGCAGCATTGCGCTTATATTCACTGTATTATTGAACGGTGAAACTGAACACAGTAATGCTGATGATCACTAGCTACAATAGCATCCTGAGAAACCATATTAGCACTGTTTTGCAGGAGGCAGTGCTTGTTATTATATAATGGTTGCGTTCTGATATATTTATCATTGTGGTTTAATACATGCAACATAATTATATGGCATTATTTCATTTTAAGATGTGTTTGACCTCTTGATGTGTGCGAGGGTATGGTAGACTTTAAGTAGTTTAAATAATTATCCTTGAAGGTACTGGTACCGTAGCAGTACCAGCAGCTATAAATGCACAATGTCACATATTGGCGATTATTGTCCAGTTAAGCTGATTTAATAACAGTCGTCACAAAGTATTGGGAGAAATTTGACATGAATTATTAAACAGCTATAGGAAAACCGTACACATTTGACATATGACTTCAAAAGCAGAAAGCATGAATCAGATCGGTCCCACACTTCTCATATTCTAGATACATTTCAAAAAATAATCTATGCACTAACCAGAAAAATATTCCAGACACTGCGAAAAAAATAATCAAAAGCTAAATGGTGCCCGCCTCTGCTCTGCACACATTACCATCTGGCATTCTCATTAGCTAGTATTGTTAGCTCACTTTGCTGCTCAGCCGAACAAGAAGCTCTATTGTTGCATCCTTAATATAACAACGTATACGACAATACATTGACAAGAATTGCCACGCAATAACGACTGTAGCAAATTATAATAAGTGTACCCATATAGTTACCTCATCTCGCTTTAAAAAAATGGTACACGCTTCCGTTCGCGAAAGTTCGTTTATACAGCTAGCCTAGGAGAATCACATATAATCTCATGTGGACGCTTGTTTATTGCATTCTGGGGACTGTAGTTTTCATTATATTGTTAACGTACACAAAACGTATTTTATTAAAACAATATCTGTGCTCATTTGATTGAAATATGAATGTGCATGAATAATGACATCAAATTGGTGGTTAATAATAGGTATTTTTCATATATCATAATTGCTTTCCTCTGCCAGATGCATTATAGTTTTATGACCAGATGGCCATGCAAATACTGACGCAATGAATAATCAAAGGTAGCAATCTTGCGTGACATGCTTTAGATATTCAGAATATGCACGATTAGCCTATATTCAACTTTTAAACTCACACTTATGCCAAAGTGTCAAACTCAGTGTGGTTCATATCACGTGACCACATTTATAATGGAAAAATTAAAAAAGATATATAAAAAGATATATATTTTGAATTTGTAATAAATAAGGAATTTAGGCTTACTGTGTAGGATAGGCTACTGCATCTTAAATTTATGTGATTCTGCTTTACAAGTTTTAAAAGTTCGACAGTAGAGTCAGTAATAGTTGAACTGTGCAACGTAAGGCACTAACCTAAGCAGAGAAATGCAACATAAGGCATTTACCTGTAATTGCATTGGGTATATGACCGCCATTCAGTTTACTATATAAGACAATAAAGCCTCTCTTAAAATATGTTCGTAACTTTATCATAAGCATAGGCTACCTGTTTTTCTACACAACCGGTCTAGTTATGTCTTGCACTTGGAAGCAATTAGACAAGTTTTGATTCTCAACTGGTGTTTCGACCAACCAAAAAGCAGTTTAAGCAGTCTGAGTTTAAAAAACAAGCAGTTACTTATTCATGTTGTAAAGAAGCCCTTGCTGTTTAGTTTAGTTTCCTGTTAGAACAATTCAGTGTTACTGCCTACATTTTGTGAAATAAATAACATTTAAAAGGTTTGGGTCATATGACTTCGTGACCAAAGTCAAATATGGGCGCTGAGGTTGTATGACCAGTTAGGAATCACTGCATTAGAGGATGGTTACTAACTACAAGACAATATAAAAAAAACGACCAGAAATGTCATATTTTCTAATTTATTTCCCTGTTTTCTGAACTGACCGTTTTGACAGTTTCTGATAGCATATACTGTACTGATACAGAAATACATTTTTATAAATAACACAGAAAGGATTCCAATTATATATATAGTTTAAAATCAAATAACTATAGTCATTCACAATATGCTGTTTCATAGCTAGATAATTAACTCAGCTGTGTATTGCAAGGGCTGATAATGCCCTAGTGGAATGCTAAAATCAATCCTTAGCATTCCAAAATCTACTGGTAAAACACAGATTATTACAACTGCTGACTGAATTAGTCACACATGGTGCTGTGAAACTAGCACTGGATCCCATGTAAAGTGTATTAGCGTATAGTAGACCTCTGAACCTATACAACATTTTTTACAAGCCCTTCGTTTGAGAAAGGTTTGGGAATATGGATGTTTCTTTGGTTTGAACTGGAAGCAGACCAGGGCCTGTTTTCAAAAGCCACATTGATTTCGCCAGGACCACTGTTGAAACAGGATACGCTGGGTATGTTTGTCAGTTCCATCCGTGGCCCGTCTGCTGCTTTACATCGTGTGGTCCACTTGTACACCTGATACACTGGAATACATTACCGTCAAAGTTAGAGCGAGGACGAAAAGAGCAGAGCAAGTGTATTTGCATGAAGATTCACCAGCTCCAAGCATCCTGGATAAGTACTATGGCCTGAAAGCAAGGACGTCAACATTATCACCGATGCCACGCTGCAGTGTCACCTGTGACCAGCAGGAGGCTATTGAGCAGCTGGAAGCCTCCATATATGAGCGGAAAGCTAAACATCAGGGTCAGCTGCTCAGCGGGGAAGGAGACCTGGAGCACTGTGGAGCAGATCTGAACGTTCTGGGCCCCCGTCTCCATGGAGATGGTTCTGCATCTGGGACCATGAGCAGAGTGAAGGGGTTTATTAAAGTTTATTAAAGTGAAATGATTACTACAGGTTTTTTCTCTGTGGGAAATAAGTTTGTACATTACTAGTATTAATAATACTACTAATACTACTACTACTACTAATAATAATAATACATAAAAACTTTCAGAGAGCAGAAAAAAAAAAAAAACATTCTGCTTCATTCAGATTCAGAAAATGTTTTCATAGAACGTTATAAGCTTGACATGCCACACATTTATCTTTCATCCTAAAAAAATAATAAATAAATACAAAATAAATAAAAATAATAATAATAATCCTCTCCTGTCTTTGTTAAGCTCTCAGAATATTGACACTTATTGTTGGAATTTAGCTTCTGACAATTATTTCTGGATATTTCATGGTGAATATTACATGTATCTTGTAAATGTAATTAGTTAGTTAGCCCTGATGATATGATGCTGGCATGATCCTAACAAAACGTTGGTTGCGTACGACAACTAGTATAATAACTGTTCTTATTGACAAATGTACTGATTGGAAGTTGCTTTGGACAAAACGATCTGCTGTAAAGGTACATGTATAAATATAAATTGTAAGCTTCCTGTGCATCACATGTGACATCTTAGCCCGTCTCTTTCTAGAGATGATTATGTATCTCTTCTCCAAGATGCACTCTACTAGCTCTCCCTCCCTTGCGTCACCTCGAAGCGTGTCCATTAGCGTGAGACAGGAAATCACCTGTGCCAAGGCTGCCTGAGGAGGACAGCGATTAGAAAGCCAGCTGTGTAGCCGATGAGAGGAAAGACAAATCCGATGATGACGAGTGACGTGTCCGTGTTCCAGGAGTCTTGGTACAACAGCCCACTTGCTAAACCCACCAAAAGCAGCAGGAGACCACCAACCACAGAGCCCACCTGGTAAAACACATAAGTGTTGTGCCTCACAAGCAATAACAAAACCCTCAGAGCAGTTAAGAAGCTTGATTAAGATAGTAAATACCTTTAAGATCATTTTTGCAGCTTTAGGCCATTTGTAGTTCACAGCCACTCCACAGCCAACAGGTATAACCAACGTGATTAGAGTAATACCTAGAATATAATATGACATGTTATATAAATACAATAAAAGTTAACGTAAGAAGCCAGAATTCATCAGCAAAATTGTCGAGTATGCTATGTTGTTAATTTGTGGTCTGGAATATAAAATATTTATGCTTTTTCTGAATGCTTACTTTATAAATCATAACACTAAGTAAATTCCAACCATTATACACAAGCTGGTCAACAAGTCAACTTTTAATTTAACAGCTGTGTACCCCATTACAACCCAGTTAGACCCAGAATAAAAGGAAACACATCTAACACCCATTCTGATTTTAAAAGGGATCCACCTAAACAATTTGCTTTACATGAAATGAAAACAATTGGTCAGCCAGGTGGTGCCAGCGCAGTATGTGTCAAATAATGTGCAATATCAATGGGACGTTCAGATAAGCCTACTCTAGGACAGAGACAAATACAGACTGTATGCATCTGTTGTGCATAACACCGGCACTTGAAACCATGGATGTATTGCTTGAAACCATCCATGGACACTGGTAGGCCAATTGTTCTACAAGTGACTGACAACAAAGTGTAAATTGACAGGTCCCAGACTGATACTGTAAAGAAGCCCATCAGTATGATCTTTACAATGCCAAAGACAAATAAAAGCATACCAATGTTGAAAAAAGGGATGGTAATACGTCCTGCATCCACCCAGACAAAAGTATAGATGTAAAGGCAGAGTGGCAGCATGCCCATGCCAAGCACTGTGGAACAACTAGTCATAGTAATGCTACAGAGAGATACAAGGGCATTAACAACTAGTAATAAAACAGAGATACAGGGGCATTAACAACTAGTAATACTAAAGAGAGATACAGAGGCATTAACAACTAGTAATAATACAGAGA